>CM077152.1:11975754-12275302 GCA_039583875.1 Platanthera guangdongensis
TAAATTTTCCATCCTTGCTGTTCTTTTTCTTCCCATCTCTTCCGACGAGTGCCAGAGAAGAGGAGCAAATCAGGATATTGTTTGGGTTAGCATTGCGATCCAGAGAAGAAGGCGCGGGAGAAGAGGGGAAAATGGGTTTCTCCTCGCGGCGACGGGAGAGACGGCGGAGCAGAGTCGCAATGTTGATGCCCTCACGATTTTCTTTTCCTCCCCTGAAACGCAATAAACTGGAGCACTTCCGGTATGTTTCGTCCCGCGACTTTTAGAGCCTGGAGAAACACGGCGTGGTTCGAACAATAGGCGGAAAAACAAATGAGATTAGTCACGGGAGTGACGTTTTGGTCAAACGGGCTGGCCTAAAACGCCAAACCAAATGAGGCCTCATTCGCTTGACACTCAACCTTTTAGCAGCCCCTGGGTAAGCCCCGCGCGAGCTTGCACCATCGCTTACTCGCCTTCCAGAAATACCCGCTCTCCCTTGTGAACATCTACAAGCGATTTATAATATTCATTACTAGTAATGATCCGTCGTCGAACCGATTCATGCAAAAGGCGTGTAAAGGACTCAACTAAGTCGCAGGGGCGAGACTCTAGTGGAATGGGTATAAGGTCGATAAGTTTCCTAGACTTGTAACCTAATACTACATGAAATGAACTCAACTAGTGACCTATTGACCAACTATTATAAGCAAACTCCGCAATGTGGAGGCGTGAACCCCAACTAGATGCATGCTCACCCACTAGACACCTAAGCATTTCCCCAGTCTCCTATTAACCGCCCCAGTTTGCTTGTCCATTTGAGGGTGGTAAGCCAATGAAAACTTCAGGGTTATGCCAGTCTTGTGTTACAGTGTCTTCTAAAGTAACTCATGAACCTCACATCTCTGTTAGACACTATGAACATCAACATACCATGCAACCTAAATACGTCCTTCACGAATGGTGATGTGGCTGCAATCTTACTGCATGCGATGAAATGAGCTATCTTCAAAAATCGATCGACCGAAATAGATAGAATCGTGCTTCCTCAAGTTGTGAGGTCACCCAAACACAAATTCATACTAATATCCATCCAGGTTTGGTGTGGGACAGACAATGTGTGTATTTGTTTGGCCTCTTTGACCGTTTGACAGTCATGATAATGTCAAATGATGCGAGCCACATCCTTCTTCAGGCTTGGCCAATAAAACGGTCCGCACAATAACTATCACTTATCCCTACCAAAATGTCTGGCAGCTGCACCAACATACATCTCCCAAATTAGGTAATCACGTTAAGTCCTGGGTATACATAGTGAGACCCCCGTATAAATAACACTCAATAATTTGAAACCCATTAGTAGGTTCTGAGGTTCTCTAGACAAAATGGCGTATACCTCACAAAAATATAGTCAGTGATCACTCTCTCAAACCCATCTACTCAGGATATTAACGTCTGCAGTAATGTGACTCGGAGGCTCAGAGCTTCTACAAGCTTATTCTTAACACCTGTGCGATAGTGAAAGTCCTGCAGATAGTAAACCCACTTTGCGTGTCGATGTTCTAATTTCTTATGCAAATCCAAGTAATGCAATGTCTGGCGATTAGATAAAGCACAAAATCTCAGGGTAGGAGGTAGTCCCTCCAGTAGCATAGAGACTGGAAAATAACATAGAATTGCCGATTGTAGTTTGAGTATTTCTACTTAACTTCGTTCTGTTTCTCATTAAAGTAAGAAACCATATGTCTTTTTTGACTCAACACACCACCAATGCCAATGCTAGATGTGTCGCACACGACTTCAAATGCTCTTTTGAAACCAGGGAGCCTCAAAACAAGGGGGGTCGTCAATCTCCCCTTATTTCTTCAAAAGCCCGAGTGGCCGCCGCGGTCCAATGAAAATCGCCCCTTGCGGAGGCAACTCGTGAATGAGGTCATAATCGTTCTAAACCCCTTGATGAACCTCCTATAAAAGGTAGCAAGTCCATGAAAGCTGTGTGCCTCATGAATAGTCGTGAGTATGGGCCATTTACGATGGACTTGACATTTTCAGGGTCAACAGATACTCCAGTGGCTTCCACTTTTCTTCAGGGTCGGAGTCTTAGTGAGTGTCTGTACTCTCGACCCCCACGTTACACTCATCTTCATGTTTTTGGCTGTCAGTGTTATGTTCTACTCCCTCCACATGAGCGTACCAATTCTCTGCTCAGTCTATTCTTTGTGTCTTTCTTGGTATAGTACCGAACACAAGGCTATCGATGTTATGACCCTGTTGCACATCGACTTCGCATCTCACGTGATGCCACTTTTAATGAGTCCCATCCTTTTTTCGCGTCCTCTATCCCCTCGACCTCTCACTCATCTGTTTCTCCCCTCTGATGTGCATTTTTCACTCTTCCCATCTCCCCGTCACATGTATCATCTCCTCTGGTATGTCCACCTCCGCTTCCCTTGTCGTAGTCTACTTTGTCGCCTCCTTTTTCCTTGCCGCAATCTACTCCGTTACCTCCTCACTCCTCCCTTCGTCACACACTTCTTCTGACGAGCTGTCCGCTTGGGACCGTGTCCCTCCTCTTCCCTATCACTATAATCGTTGTCCTCCTATTCCCTCGCTTTCAGTGCCCCCAAACTCAGTGCCTGCCTCCTTCAGCGTGTCCTGTGGATGATCCTCCTGTACGCCACAATCCACCTCGTGAGAGACGTCCTCCCGACCGTCTTTCCTTTGCTACCCTACCACTGAACAAACCTGCCCTTCTCTGCTATTGCCTATAGTACTCCGTGACCGACTTCTATCGTGAGGCTGCCCATATACCTGAGTGGAAGGTTGCTGTGTCTGCAGTTGGAGGCGCTTAAGCACATTCGTACATGTGACCTTGTTCTTCTTCCACCTAGTGCTGCTCCTATTACTTGCAAGTGGGTCTTTAAGGTCAAAACTCGCTTCGATGTTTCTGTGGAGAGGTATAAGTCTCGACTAATTGCTCGTGGTTTTCAGCAGGAGCATGGGAGAGACTATGACGAGACCTTTACTCCAGTCGTTCACATGACTACAGTTCAAACTCTTATTGCAGTTGCAGTTGTTCGCCACTGGTCTCTGTCACAGCTTGACGTGAAGAATTTCTTTCTTCACAATGATCTTCAAAGGTGGTATACATGCTTCCTACTCCCGGTCTATACTCTCCTCCAGACCTTGTCTATTATTTTAGGCGAGCTCTTTATGGGCTCAGACAGACATCCCACACGTGGTTTGCTTGTTTTAGCTCAACTATTACAGTCGTCGGTTTCCAGCCATGTCCACATGATCCAGCTCTATTCATGCACTCCTCTCGTGGTCGGACCCTGTTTTTACTTTACGTGGATGATATGATTATTACTGGTGGCGGTCCTTCTCATGTGACCTTCACCGACCATCACCTTCAGCAGCAGTTTCAGATGACTGACCTTAGACAACCGAACTACTTCTTGGGCTTTGAGGCCAGCTTTACAGACCGTAGTTTTCAGCTCTGTCAGCAGCGTTACACATCAGATCTCTAGCTAGCTCGGGCTGTTCTCTCTGACTATCGCACATCGGATACCCCTATGGAGCTTCACCTTCAGCTACGTTTGGATGATGAGGTTCCACTCCTTGATCCTGCTCGCTACCGCCACCTCGTTGGGAGTCTAGTCTACCTCACCATTACTTGACCCGACATTGCCCATGCTGTTCATGTATTGAGCCCGTCTGTTAGAGCGTCCATCTCTGTGCATTACGGTCACCTGCTGCGGCTCATGCACTATCTCCTGGCGATGCTTCTCGTGGTCTCTTATTATCTAGCAGTAGTTCTTTATAGCTCTGTGCTTACTCAGATGCTACCTGGGCTTGTGATCCTGTTGACCATTGTTCTGTCACTGGTTTCTGTTTATTCTTGGGTTTCTCACTTATTACATGGAAGTGTAAGAAACAAACTTGTGTTTCTCGTTCCAACACTGAGGTTGAGCTTCGGTCCATGACCACCACCGCTGAGGATATTATTTAGCTCCGTTGGCTTCTTGAGGACCTCAATGTCTCTTCTCCAGATCCCACTCCACTGTATTGTGATTACACTGGTGCCATTCAAATTATTCTAAATCCGGTGAAGAGCTCACTCTCCAAGCATATCAGGGTGGATGCTTTCTTCCTACGTGAGCACTGTGGTTGTGGTGCTTTTGCTTCTTCCTTTGTTCCTCTCGAGCAGCCAATTGCAGATTTGATGATAAAGCTGCAGATGAGGACCCATCATGCCTATCTACTGTCCAAACTCTCGGTGTATGCTCCCTCATGAGTTTGAGTGTGTGTTAAATATATTGTACATCTTATGTGGTAGAGTTAGCTTAGTCCCACCTTGGGTGTTGTGGGCACCCTCTTTTGTACATGTATATATATTTTTATTATTCATGTGGATACATTTTTCAATCCCTAATTCCTATTAGACTCAATAAATCCTAAGAAGTGGACCGATTTAGATAGGAGTAAACACTTCTTCATATTCACAAAGAATTTCTTTTTTGCGGAGAATATCAAATAAGAGTCTCAAATGCTCAAGTTGGTCAGTGTGATTCTGATTGTAGATCATGATGTCGTCAAAATATATGACTAAAATCCAAGGTTGTCAGGATTGCGATCCAGATTTTGTAAATCGATCCTGATTTTGTAAAGCGATCCTCGATCCAACCCTACTATCAAATCCGATCCTACCTCGAAACGATCTCATCTCGGATCTCGATCCTGACAACCTTGCTAAAAACATGCCCATGTAGGGCTGCAACACCCCCGTCATGACTGTCATAAAGGTACTCGGGGCATTCAATAAGCTGAATGATATGACTAACCACTCATATAGTCTTAAAGGCAGACTTCCACTCATCCTTTTCCCGAACTCGGATCTGGTCGTACCTGTTGAAGCCGGGAAAATTCCTACTCCAAAATTTGGATCAAGGCAGTCTAAAGTTACTGGTTCAGCGGTCAGGCTTGACGGCTAATGGGCTAGAACGCAGAAACAGTCTGACATCAAAAAAGGACCCCGGTGACGCGGCAGGGAGGTCCTACCACGTACCCGGATGCTTAGAAGGAGCTTCCCCTCTACAACTAAAGATGGCCGAGCAGGGTACAAGGTAGATTCTAGCAGACAACTAAGTCAAGACAACGACTAAGATGGATAGTCGCTAGCTCGCGACCTGTCTCTCTGAAAAAAGGATCCAAAAGCTCAGCTCGAAATCTAGGAAATGAGGTGGTCGAGATCTTTTGCGAGATTCCGAAGTCCATCTCCTCGTACCCCTGAGGTCCTATTTATAAGCAAATCCAAAGGTAGGGGGGTCTTATTTATAGCCCCACCCCTGCGACTAGGCGACTTCTTAGAGGAGCTCGCTCGGCTGGGTGAGTAACCGTCTTAGTTGCTTACCTGACGAGTATGCGAGATCGTCTACTGCTCACTACTCACTGAAGAAGATGGTCAACGACGACGCCGGTGCTCGCCGACAGGCCCATGCGTTCAACTTCACCGAGGCCGTCTTCAAGAAGTCCGCTGCTACCGAGCAAGACTTAGAGGGTTTCTGCAAAAGGCACCTGCCTGAGGAGTACTCGTCCAGGCTCTCCGCCCGGACCGAGCGACTAAACACCTTCCTCGAGGGTGAGATCGTCCCGCCCCTCCGCCACTTTGAAGTCGGCTTGCAACTTCCCCTGTGGCCGGAGTACTGCCAGATCCTGAGGTACTTCGGATCGTCCCTGCACAGATCAATCCGAACATGGTTATGATGATCATGAGATTTCTCTGCTTCCCGCGCGAAGAAAATATCGTCTTTGATCGCTCTGTCTTCAGGAAGATCTTCGTCTTTGCCGCGACCGCCGAGGGTGTCATCTTTTTCAGCAGCCGTGTCTGCACCTTGGTCGGCACGACGAACAAGGTCCACCGTTGGGGCGAGTACCGGGTCGTCGTCGCCGACGACTTTGAAGGGGTGCCGCGCAGGCCACACCAGCCACCAGAAGTCGCCTTCTTGCCTCCCATCTTGGAGGGTCCGCGCGAGAAGCTCTTCGAAGCCTTCCTCGGCTGTCGATTCAACGTCATCCACTGGTGTTTGAACGTCAACTCGCTGGACGAGGTCTTCCCCGGCGAAGGTACATTCCTTGGCAAGATCTTACCATACTCCTCGATTTAATCCTGATAGTTGTTGTGACTTTACTCTTATTCGGAGCAACTCCCCTCGGTCCCATAGGCACCGAGAACAACTCCTAACTCGGCCACGGGGGAAACATCTTTTAAGTTGTCCCACAGGTATGAGGCCCTCATCCCAGTGGACTTCGAGGTTCGGAGCCCGAGGGTTGTGGCGATAGGAAAAGGCAGTGAAGAATGACGCTTGGAGAATGAAGATGCTCAGAGGCTTTCACGGGACTATATCGAGGAGCTTCGAGACCTAGCCTCCATCCGCCAAGAGGAGATCAAGAGGTGAATGACAAAACACTTCGACAAAAATGTTCGCTTCAATCACTTTCTTGCAGGAGACCTCGTCATGAAAGAGGTGGATGCGGCAGGAAGGGCAGCTGTCGCTGGCAAGTTGAATCCTAATTGGAAGGACCCTTCATCGTTCAGGAGGCTCTAGCCACTGGAGGCTTTCACCTACCAAATCAAGAGGGAGAGCTGCTGTAAAGCATCTGGAGCGGGGAGGACCTGAAAAGGTTTTATCCCTAACGGTAACATGTAATGACCGCTTCTCTGTAATAGTGTTTCTACTTTGTTTATAAAAGTCCTCACCCCCGGAGGCACGAGTGGATGCGAGTTGTCTTCTTTATTTTGATCGTCTCAAATTAGCTAGAAGCAGTGATGTCAATCTCCATGTTCGGTTTGGGGAACCTGCACCCGACCTGCTTCTCCTAAAAAGGCCAGGTCGGACGATGAGACGATGTGTCGGTAAATAGCTGTCACTGTTCCTCCAGCCCTGGGGTCGTACTTGGCGAGATAATCCGCCTCTGAGTTCTCCTCTCGGGGCACATGCTCGACGAAGAAGGATTGGAAACCCCCATC
Organism: Platanthera guangdongensis; assembly: GCA_039583875.1. NCBI lineage: Eukaryota > Viridiplantae > Streptophyta > Magnoliopsida > Asparagales > Orchidaceae > Platanthera > Platanthera guangdongensis. The sequence goes on from CM077152.1 coordinate 11,982,764, forward strand.
AAGCCTTTAACCTTTGCCAAGTATCGCTGCAGAATGGGGTCGCGCACCTCGAACTCTCCCCTGATTTGCGACGCGACCACCATTGAGTCGGTGAAGTCTTTTATAATGTCGCCAACGACGAGGAAAAATCGAAAAGAGAAAAAATCCAAAGTCCTAGGAGGCCGCTGCTCGGGAAGAGGTGGATGTCTCCCGGCCCAGCCCATCTCGCGCGCTCGCCGCCGCCATCGCATCGTCGCCCCGACGCAGCTGGTCCTCCATCCTCTCCAGTCGCCCCTCTGTTCCCATACTCGCCCGCATGCTAGCCAACTCCTCGTGATGAAGATGTAGGTGATGATCGGATCATCATCGATTGCCGCCGCTCCAGCTCGTTGACCATGTGGAATCGTGCCTCGTAAGCCGCAAGACGGTCATGCAGCTCTTCCATCTTCTCCATCCTCACCTCCAGTGTCGAGATCCGGCGATGAGGCTCGCAGATGGCGAGTTGATCGAACTTCGCCTCCAGCTCAATGTATGCACCGACAGCAACTTGGCGGTACTCGTGAGCAGGAAGCCCAAGGGCATCGATGAAAGCCGCTCCAGGGGTTGCAGGGCGACCTGTCAAGACAAGAAGAAGTTGCCGAATCAGTTAGGAGCCGTATCAACAGTCAGACCAATTCAACTACCGGCGAGCTACCTTGCCGAGGGGATCGAGATCGGCGAGGAGACGGGCTGCCACGAGATGATTCTCGCTGACTCGATGACGAGCCTCCCGGGCGCTCGGCGGCTGCCCCTTGTCCACAACCTCCAGGGTCGTGACCTCTGGTTCTCAGCGGGAAATAGCTCGGACACCTTCTTTCCCGATCTCGCGACAAGCTCTCAAGCGGGTTCAGAGGGGCCGTAGTTTTGGGGCAGATTTTGGGGCGAGCTTCGTTATTCGGTGGCAAAGGAGGCGGTGGAGGTAAAGGAGTGCTCGTCCTCGGTCACAGAGTGAGGGGCTTTGCTCGCCCCAGGCTGCGAGGTCTTCATCGCCAGGAGATCCTTTTTCCTCGCCTCAGAAGTTTGTTTTTTTGGCCCCTTCTTGCAACCGACGTTGATCCGAACAGTGTGCCCGGATAAGGCTGTTGCCGAGCTTCTAGGGTGGCCGGTGGAGTTGATCGCAGGGGAGCGACATCCAGGTGCTTGCCAAGGTAGTCGGCGGAGGAGCGGCGCATGAGAAACAAGAGTCAGCAAAACAAATAGGATTACAACAACTCATAAAGTCATCGATACGATAACCTTGTGAGGCAGCGAGATCAGTTTGCAGCTGTTCCCGGGACCCGGCGAGGTCCGGGGCAGGGGGAGAAAACGACATAGGGAGGCGAGAAGCTTCAAAAGCAGATTGCTCGAGAATGTCGCTCAACCCGAGATCGTCGAGGAGCTTCTTGGTGTGGGCTGGAATGTCAGAATGGTCGGCCGGGGAGGTGACATCCTCGGTACCCGGAGGCGGGTTGTCAGTTTTCGAGGCAAGCGACTTCTTCTTCTTCTTGAGTGGAGGAAGGTCAGCAACGACTTCACCCTCTCGCGACCTCTTTGGTCTTGTTGGCTCAAGGAGTCCAGACAAGGCAGCAATGCTCGCTTGGTAGACTTCCTTGTCAAACTTCGACATCTCGTGCGAGTTCAAAAGGCGTGCCTCAAAGATCAGCCACCCCCTATTTATAGAGTTCAGCAGACATCCATCAGTCGCGAGTAACTCAGATATTCGCTGAAGCAACTCACCGAATAAGTGTTGGATGTTTCTTTCCGTGCTCCTATGTCGCTCGAAAAGATAGGAGATTGTGTACAACCCATATTCGTCGAGGGTGGACCCCTCCATAGCCAAGTCAGCAAGAGTCGAAGTCAGCAAGTCAAGACAAAAGTCAGAGTCAACGCGCAAGACGACAGAAGGACTGAGCAAGTGTTGCGAGCTTCCCTCGCATACTCGTCAGGTAGGCGATTAGGGCGGTTACTCGCCCAGCCGAGCGAACTCCTCTAAGAAGTCTCCAGGGGTGATGCTATAAATAAGACCCCCCTCCCTTTGGATTTTCTTATAAATAGGACCCAAGGGGTACGGGGAGATGAACTTCAGAATCTCGCAAAAGATCTCGATCACCTCATTTCCTAAACTTCGAGCTGAGCCTTTGGATCCTTTCTTCATAGAGACAGGTCGCGAGCTAGCGACTATCCATCTTAGTTGCCGCCTTTACTTAGTTGCCAAGTAGAATCTACCTCGTACCCTGCTCGACCATCTTTGGTTGTGGAGGGGAAGCTTTTTCTAGCATCCGGGTACGTTGTGGGACCTCCCTACCGCTGCGTCTGGGGTCTTTTTGTTGCCTGACTGTTTCTGCGTCCTAGCCCGTTAGCTGTCAAGCCTGATCGCTGAACTGATAAGCTTAGACTGCCTTGATCTGAATTTTTGAGTAGAGATTTTCCGGCTTCAACAGTACCGACTACGAAGGTCAATCTTCAAGAAGATCTGAGCACCTATCATCAGTTTTAATAAGTCATCGAGCTTAGGGATAGGGAAGCGGTACTTCATAGTAATCTTGTTGATAGCTCGGATATCAATACATATACGCAACTACCATCCTTCTTTAAGGGTAAGAAGGGTTGGGAACGTGCATGGACTCTAGCTCTCGTGAATGAAGTGCTTCTAAAGAAGCTCATCGGCATGCCTCCTAAGCTCAATGTGCTCATCGGGGTTCATACGGTAATGAGGGAGGTTCAGTAGCGAAGCACCTAGCACGAGGTTGATAGCGTGCTGAATGTCACGCAGGGGTGGTGGCTCTTGAGGGGGTTCATCAGACACTGTATCATCAAATTCATCTAGAATGTGTCGAATGTTCGGGTTTTGCTCGGGGGTCTTGGGAGGGCGCTCAGAAGCCATGGTGGCCGCCACTACATAGATAATACCCTCCTCAACGCTCTCTCTCAAAAATCCGCTCAATCTCAAAAGCACTGAAACCAAAGACTTTATGAGGTGTCTATACCTCTTGCATATGAACTTGTTTGTTCCTATGCCAGTTCATAGTGTAGGAAGAAAAGTCTACACCTATGTGATTGTTGATGACTATTCCAGATTTACTTGGGTTTTCTTCTTAAGGAAAAAGCCTGAAACTCCTGATGTTTTTCAAGACATTTGTCAAACAAATACAGAATGAATTGAACAGTTCTCTGGTCAGAATCAGAAGTGATCATGGAACTGAGTTTCAATCTGAATGTGAGATATGCAGGGGTCTCAAGGAGCTCATGCTAATAAAGGGCTCAACCCAACCTGTAGATTTCTCTTTGGGTTGGGTAGAGGATATCATGATCTTCTGGCCCTTATCATAAAAAACACACATGTTCGATCTACCAAAACACGTGATGTCACAATCATATAGCCAAGGTCTCCCCAATAATACATGGGCGACATTCATGGGTATGACATCGCACCACACTCGATCCTCAAATATAGCAAGACTTATCGGAACAAGGCACCGCTGAGTGACTTGGATCATCGTCTTATCAACCTAGATGACACTATAAGGGTGGGGGTGAGGCTCAACTTTCACCTGCATTCGCTCAAGACCCTTTTGGACCACAATGTTCACGCAACTCCCATCATCTATAGCTAATTTGCAGGGACCGCCTCCACTAGGGAAATATGTATAGAAGATAGTGATGCGTTTCCAGTGCTCGTCCGCATTGTGGGGTATACAATAATCGTCTAGCTACCCTCATCTCCAATGATCTCAACAACACTCTCAACCATCCTCTATTGTAACTACACTCTCCTCCTCGACCGTATCCTCAACCTCAGTACTGGGATCGCTATCGCCAAGGAGTAAATTCCGTGTGGGGCACCGTGCCGCCACATGGCCTCTACCAGAGCATCTAAAACACTGGATTCCCTCGAGATTGGGAGCTCTCGTGATAATCGCCTTGCCTTTTGTAGCAACATACGCATAAGAGGTAGTAAGTGTGGCTGGGGGCGACTTCTTAAATGCAGTATCGTCAGTGTGCACGGGTGTCTGTCTTAGCCCTGTAGAACAAAGGTACTGCTCTACTCTAAATCTAACTGGAAAATCTGCTCGACCATCTCAAGACAGTGAGGAATGAGCTCGCTACGGATACCAGTCCTCAATCCAACTCAAAAGAGGAATGAGGTCGCTATATGATCCTTTAAAATATCACTCTGAACAACCAACTCATCAAAACAGGACATGTAGTATGCAACGGCGAGGGTCCTCTGCCGCAGAGCACATAGCTGGTCCAGGAGCTGGTTTCGGTAAGATGCGGGTAAGTACTTATCCTCCAGCCTCTACTTTATGTCTGCCCATTTGGTGATGGGGTACTAAACTCCTCTCAAGACTGGTCCAAAGCATCTTCGTCTGGCCGTGAGGTTTCATTTTTGTGAAACGGACTCGACGCTCGTCGCTCATCTTGTACCACTCGAAGCAGTGTTCCATGTGTAGGAGCCAGTCACTGAAGGCCTTTAGCTCTAGATGACCATCAAAGGAAGGAACATCGATGCTAATATGTCAGGTGATGTCGTACTCCTAGGGAGGGCCGCCTCGACGTGCCTCCCGATAATCCTCATAGTAATCATCGTGATCGTAGCCGTGTCAAGAGGGTGGGGGTCGCGTTCACTACGACTGGGATCATAATATTCTTTACGATCATGATCACGACGACCAGGTGGGGGTGGTCCGTTATCTCTCTGTCCTGGGGCCGAGGATGCTTAATAGGTGGGGCCCTATCATCGCTTATGGGTATGGTTGGGATTCTGCCTCAAAGTTGGTGTGGGGCCCCGATGGGGAGCCGCACGTTGATGTCGATCCAGTGGAGGAGGAACACCCCTAGGCCAAATGTATAACTTGTAATTCGTCAAGATCATAAATGCCTAAAGAGACGCCTATTCGCAGACCATTCAGCGAGTATGGGCGAGTACCCCTTCTAACTTGCGAGCATAAGCGAGCGAGCAGAGAGGAGCATGGGCGAGCATGGGCGAGCCTGGGCGAGCATGAGCGAGCATGGACGAGCATGAACAAGTATGGGCGAGTAGCCCTCGTAACTCGCTAGTATGAGCGAGTATCCAAAGTCCCAGAGGTATTGTCGCATACATACTGATGCACTCTACGACGCATCGTAGTTTTCCTTTTTCCCGTATATTTATGCATTTTATTTCATGTACTCGTTCTTAATATTATGTACTCTTTTTCCGACTCATTGGTTTGACCGGGCGATGAGATCTTAAATAAAGAGGTCTGATATTATTAGTAGTAGGACCGTAGGGACAAGCCTAAATTATTAAAGAGAATATAAAATTCAAGATGCATATTAGCACGTGTTTAGGAAAAGAATGTTACGAGAAAAATCAGCCGTACAAAATCATATCCAGCAACTGATAATTATATCAGCCAATATCTGGAATGTATTAGCATGTGTTTGGGAAAGAATCGTGAAAATCATGTCAGCTAATATTTGTAATGTAATTTGGAAACTTATTTGGCAAAAGCCAAAATAGAAGCAAATTGCATCAGCCATATAAAAGCCAACGGGAGGGAAGAAGATGGCTGATTCGGACACCGTAGAAGCGATTAATTCGTTTCTCTGCTAATTGCCGAACCCTGTCCCACCACCTTGTACTGTTGGAGTTGCCACAGCCTGTGCCCAGAGGAGGAGTCCGCCGACATCCCTTCTAGCGGCGAGAGACGCCACCGTCACTTCCTTCAGATCCTGCTCGCTGTCACCGTGCCGCCTGGGGGTGCGTATGCCCGGTCGTCGTCGACGTCGAAACCCTATTCCGACGGTCGGGGTTGCACACTGTGCCGTCGACTACGACTCCACTTCCGGCCGGTGGCCCGTCCTTCGATCGTTACAGCCAGACTGCATTCCCCATGTGCGTGACTGGTTTGGGGTGGTTCACTGCCTCGTACTGTGTTTTGGTATTCCCGTTCCCTCTCTCTGCATTAGTATTATTTTATGCATCTCACTTTAATAATTCTTGGGCTTGCCTTTGCATTCTCATTACTTCTAATACCATTTATCCATAAATTATTGTTTTAAATTTTTTGCTTGTGCCCGTGTAAGCCTGTGATGGTCTCGAATCAAGCGAATACTTGGGAAATTCCATCCGAGCGAAATTAACGAATCTCTTAAAGTTTAAAGCGACGAGTTTGATTTGCGCGCGTAAATCCGCTTCGACAGTTCAGCCCTCTTTGTTTTTCAAAATTAAAAGTTCCTTCATTTTCAAACCCTAAATTTTATTTTATAATAAATAAAAAGAGTTGTTTTAAAAAAACATTTAATTTTTTGAAATCCTAATTTGAGTCTACATCCCATACGGCCATACCCTCACTCCTCCCTAGGATTTGTTTATAAATAGATCCTCAGGGGTATGAATATGACACTTTTGGAAGAGATTGAGATCTCCCCAAGTGTGGTACTCGAAAACTCCGTGCCTTCCCCGTACCTTGCTCGGTCATTTTGGTTGTGGAGGGGAAGTTTCTCCTAAATTTTCGGGTATGTAGTGGGACCTCCCTGCTGCAACACATGGGGTCCATCAATAGTTTGCTTCTCTCTTCTTCGCTCTAGCCTTCAGAGCCGGTCGACCGAATCGCGGGACCAGTAACATTGGGCTCTTATACCAATTGATGCAGGGTAGGTTTGTGTGCGTGGATACTAGAATGCAACTCTAATGTGGACTGTAGGGAATTAACTATAACTTCCTTGAAAGCTATATGCGACACGCATGGAAAGACCGATTGCGGAACCAACACATGCGGAACCAACACATACCAATAAATAATTCAAATCACGCACAATTATTTTAAGCAAGGCAAGCAATTCTTTAAGCAAGTGGGATTTGACTTTCCTCCACGTGGAAGGCCAAAGCACGAGTGTGCGGCGAATTATTCCTATAATCAAGGGTTAATCTAAACAAAGTTCTACAAGTGCAAGAGATTTAAAGAGCAAGAGTTCGCAATCTCATATATGAATGCAGAGAACAGATCCACACGACAAAATATTATTCATGAAGTAAGAGGAGGCCGTAGCGTGGAGATCCGATGAATCACGGCGAGTGGTCGCTCTCCAGGGGTGGAAGGAGTGTTGTTGGGGGCCATACAGTGGCTGGAATCTGGACATAGTAGGTGGGGTGGGCTGGTTTTGGGTGCTAAAGGGAAGTCTTCACTAGGGGAAAAAGAGGAGTATCGCCTGCTGTTTTGGGAACTTGACGGGAAGATCCTGTAGGAGGCGATTGGGCTGTTAGGGGGCTAACAGAGCTTTAGGCGGAAGGTAGACGATTGAGGGCGGGTTTGTATGAGGATTTAGTTGGGGAACAAGGAGGTTTTCGTGAGTTCTGGGAAGGAGCTACAAAAAGAAGAAAACCCCTTGGTTCGGGAGGGAACATGAGGAGTTTCGTGAGAGGCTTAGACGTGGATTACGGGATTGAATATGCGACTTACAGAAACGTACTCTTCATGCAGGCTACGGGTGAAGTGTTTGTGGGGCTGCCAATAGAATTTCAGGAGGTTTGTGGGGGGGGGGTTATGGCTGGGAGGTGCTGCAATTTAGGGAGGGGATACAAGAGGACACACAGAATGTCTAGGAGTCATCACCTAGGGCCTCATAGAGTCGGCACCGAGAGGAGATCGCAGGATTCTAGGATTTTTAGGGGTGCAAGTTCGGTCCCAAAATCGATGAAATGGTTCAGGAGGTTCGGTATAGGTGCGGGTTGGGGCTAGGCTTTGGGATAATAGGACAAGCTGAGGAATTATATATAATATGTAGTGATAACACATAATACAAAATGTGAAACAACGTTTATATTGTTAGAAACAAATAGTCATCATACTTTAATCAATTTATAAGTGATGTCATACTATATTAAAATGAAAAACATTAAGTATATGTCTGATTATCAATTAGGACCATCAACAAATCAGAATCGAATCACGTAATCATCTAAAGATCCAGGATCGATACTCCCACTGCTCGATATTCATGGTTGGTTCGGTTCACCGAATTGAAAACCGCACCAAACGAAATGGCGGTCCAAATCCACCGGACGTTCAGTTCGAATTTCGGTTTGGTTCCTTCGTGCGGTCTGTGCCACCTAATCTTCTCCAAATCTGCAATGGCCAGGTGGCTACCCCTACTTCTATTTAAAAGAACCACCGAGAACATCCCTTACATCAACAACTGTGATTGTCCGTTAATGTAACAGATCCGATTTCAATATAAAAATTAAAATTTACGATGTAATATATGAAAATGCATGTAAATGAAAATCCGGACGCATTCGTGGAGTTGGATTGCCGATCCGGTCAAGTCCTCCAATGCGAGTACACGATTGTGGGCCCCGTCTTGGCGAGACGAGCCATCTCTGATGGGTGATCCCCATCACAGAACCTATCAAAATGATTTTTGAGCTCAACACGTATGGATTAAAGTTATTGATTATACCTAGGCTATATTCCGTGGAGTGTTCCGTGGAGTGTTCAACGATCGATGGCGGTAATGAACATGGTGTTAAAGCTCACATTTTTGGGTAGGTGCGGTCACTACGTTCTTTCACAAAATGAATTTTGGGTCAAAACACCACAATCATCCACTGTGGCGAACACCTGGATCTAGAAAATGAAGTTTGGGCTAGAATCGTTGCCGCTAAGTTTCAAATGCTGGAAAAACACTAGCACTCCATTTACAACCCTAGTTTCAAACCATGGCCACTCATGCTCCGTGGTTATCTCAACCAGAACCTAACAAGAGATTAAGTTTATATTATTTTGTTGGAAAATACATTATACGTTAAATGTGCCTAAATGTATTTTAGTGGTTAACCCTCCATAACTATTGGAAATTTGGCAACCGAAAGCCCTGATTGGGTTTGTAGGCCTAATTAAATGAGCTTCAGTACATTTGGATGACCATTTGATACCCTCAGGACAGGATACCCAATGTTTTCTATGGAAGGTATTATAAAATTTGTATATCATGCTTAAAGATGAATTATACAACAAAAGAATCACTGTTTTTAAAAGATACGGGGAATAGTTCAAATGCGGATCCATGTGTTGGAAAATAGAGAAGCTTTTTCTCCCCACTTGGCTAAGCGTTTATTTGTCCTTGTAAGAACAACCAGTCTTTAAAACATAGTTTGCCTCATATTAAAATGCAGTGCGGAGTTCAATAATTACTCTTTTGTAGTTAGGATTGAATCCTCCATAGACTACTATATTAATCTTCACACAATTTTCTTATATATGAAAGCCTTTTTTTTGTAGAATATGAATATTGACTTAAGTCATCCAAAACTTTCGGGGGAAACTACAGTACAAAGCGCAATCACGGAAGTTGCTGCCATGGTTGGTGAAAATGTAAAACTTAGAAGAGGATTTGCCGTATCTACTATGTCTCATGGGGTTGTCTGCTCTTACCTTCATTCAAGCCCTCAATCAGGTATCTCCTAGTAAACATCATGCAAAGTTTTGGTATTGTCTGTTCCAAGTTTTAAAAAAAACTTTTAAGATGTTTAAAAACCTTTTATATTAGCAATCAATTTATAGTATCGATATTTCTAATATTGGTAAGTATAGAGATGTTTTCCAAGCCAGAAAGTATTTGTAAGTGATGGAGATCATGTCACATGTTTTTTATTTTAATGTAGTTAGGCAAGTTAAGAGGGTTACCAACTCAAACAGAATAGCCGTCAAACCACAGCATCTAAATCATAAAATAATAAGCAATGAAGAATTCACAGAGGTTTAAATATGAAAAGTTGCACCAAATGCGAAATAGAGCTATGCTTCATTAACATCTGCTAGAGTATGCATATGAACATATGTATATATATATAAAAAAAGAAGAGACTGATCAGCTCAAACACGTGAATCATTAACACCGGTAAAAATGGTACTGAGTCAGTGACCACATTGTCAAACAAAGACTATCAGACCAAACATCTCGAAAAGGCACCGTGGTGGTGGCCACATTGTCCAACACAACCAAACAACCCATAAGAAGAGAAGAAAATCCACCAGGTGTAATGATTCACAAACTGACACTGAGGTGGTGGTCCTTTATCCACTGTCAACCAAAAGCCACAAATATTCATACAAAATACTAATAAACGAAAAGAACATCCAGATTTAGCGCCGGATTTCCACAACGACGCAAAAGGAAGAAAATCCAAAAGAATTTTCTAAGGTATACTCGACGAATTGACTTAGCGGATTGGAGGACACTCGACGCATACACTAAATTCACTCGACGCTAAGACTGGATTCACTCGACGCCTTTCTGCTTCACTCGACGCCAAGACTGGATTCACTCGACGTCAAGGCCTCAATCGACACTTTTCTGCTTCACTCAACTCCAAGACTGGATTCACTCGACGCCAATGTCTCACTCGACGCTTTTCTGCTTCACTCGACGCCAAGACTGGATTCACTCGACGCCAAGGCCTCACTTGATGCTTTTCTGCTTCACTCGACGTCAATGCAACACTCGACGCACTCGACACCACGACAACACTCTACGCCAACTCTGAAATCATTCGACGCCAAGGCAGCACTCGACGCACTCGACGTCAAGGCATCACTCAACGCCAACTCTGAAATCACTCGACGCCTCTGCTTCATTCGACGAATTGAAGTAAGTCTCAATGAATTGATTCGACGAATAAAAGCAAAATACCTAAGGATAAACCTCTTTGGACTCTGCTTCATAACAACCATCACACATGTTCTCTTTGGACACTTTGAGACACCAACATGAATAATGTATCTACTTACATGAAAAAGGAAGAACAATCAAAAGGAGTAAGCAAGGAAACATAAAACTTGACTTTTTAAAGGATAACAAGATGGGTTTACAAACTCAACTAATTAAATCATAACCTATGAATTTTAAGAACATCAAGGGTTAGATTTGATAACTATACAGATAAAATAAAGGAAATGATAATACAAGAGGCAGAACAAGAGATTAAGTAAGGGGAAAACCACCGCTTGCCTTAAATCTCTTTATCTCAACCTTTTGAACACTCCACGACACAGATTGGCCGAAAAAGAAAGTGCGACAACGAAATCTGGAGAAATTTGGACAAAACAAAAGTTTAGGGCCACATACCCAAACGCCAAAAGTCCACGAAAACAAAAATACATACCACCAACGCGTAGATCTCGGCGAGATCTTTCCGGATCTATGCTCCGCTGAAGATTTCGTCCATTGGAGCTCCCGAAATGGCTGTCGGAAGGTTCACGATGAAAAACTTGTTGCCTCTCTCACGACCCTCTCGATCATACCCTTATGGGGAAGAAGGATGAATATAGTTTTCTTTTTATAAGTATATATATAATATTATATTATTAATATAATAACTAGAAAAATTCAAACGACGAGGGTGACCAAATCATCTCGGTTTTTGATGAAATTCTCACCAAAGCTAAATGACGGTGCTACGAATCCAACGACAAAGTCGAAATCAGGATCCGGCAAACCAAACTCGGGTTAAAATAACCCGAAGTTAAAACAACAATAATCCTTATAAAATTCACCGAGATCCCAATTAAGCCCGGGTCGTAATGAAACTTCACAAGCACGCTTTAAATTAATTACTTTAGTTTTCCAAAGCTTAAAAACCCAATTCCGATGAGTCTAAAATCTAGCCAACTCGGCCCAATGGACGCACCCACGCACTAACGACAACACACTGTTAATTACGCGCCAACGTAACGCTCTTACGTCATTAATATGACACTAAAAGGATTAAAATAATTATAGAAAATTCAGGGGCGTTACAGTTATCTCTGCAGGAATCCCATTAGTCAGCTGTAAATAGTAATACATTAATGTTTAATATGATAATAATTGATAACATGTTTATTACTTGATAATTGAAAATACCATTAAACAAATATATTTAACCTGGAGCTCTTTTGGTTCTAGTTGATTTTGCAGAGTCTAACCCAAATAATCTTCTAGCATGTTTGAAATCATCCATCTGAATGTCTATTTTTGTTCTCTTATCTTCATTAGTAATTATTCGCTGGAGACAAGTATAAAACCCAATTTTTACTTATACATATGCTCTAAAAGAGAGGTTGTAAACTTGTAATGATAAAGAAGGTTCAAATAGTAAGCTGCAACATGCAATGACGTATGGAGTTGACTTGACCATCTATCATCAATGATGACCCATATTGGCTCATATCTACGGTAAAACATATATAATCATAAAAAACACTTATATTATCATTAATGAAAACACAAACTGTTAAATTACTTATTTTTTCTTGATGTTATCAAAATTTAATTGAATTTTCTCTTTCGCTCTATCCATTTGCTCATATATGAATCCCATCATGAGACCCTCTGAATCAACCATACCGAGCACTTTGATGAGCGGAAGTGCTGCCTTCAAGTATAATGTAACATGAGATCAAAATCAAGTTGAATTCAAAACAATTTTTTGAACAGTTTCCCCCTCCTTTGAACCAACAAATCGACTGGACTTCCATTTGACAGAAGTAAACATCGTTATCAAACCACCTTTATTTTCAGAAAGACATTCCAATGTCAAGTAAGCTGTTGCAAATCTAGCAACTTGTTAGAAAAGCTCATGTAAAGAGCCCATTATTGAGCCCATTTTTGCCTTTTCTCTTCTCTCTTCTTTAGTCCCACATCATGTATATGATTGATTCTCTCTCCTTCTTCCTCCTATATATTTGTATTCTCTCCTTATATTTACACATAAGAAATACATACAAGTTTTCGAGCTCTCTCTACATGGTATCAGAGGGACTCGTTGCCTCCCTCGGACTCCACACTCTATCTGCCTTCCTTTCCTGCGACCTGCGGTCTCCTGCGTCCTCCTGCGTCCTGCCAAATCTATCCGCTCCTCTCCCTTAGCCGCTCGGCTAACTGCGGCCTGCAGTCTTCTGCGACCTCTCTTTCTGCTGCCGCTCCCTCTTCCTCTCCGTAGTTTCACCCTCCTCGAGCTTCTTATAGCCTCCTCTCTCTCTGTCCCGTAGGGTCCACTTCTCCCAGCTGTTCTCACTCAGTCCGCTGCGGACTCCTCTTATCCGCTGCGGGCTCCTCTCGTCCGCTGCAGGCTCCTCTTGTCCGCTCCGGGTTTTCTTCTCCTGCTCTACTTCTCTCCTTCCTTGCGAGCTTCTTCCTCAGACCGCGCTCTCTTCTCACTCGCGGTATCTTGGTTTATCCGGCCGCGGACTACTCCTAACCGCTACGGGTCTCTTCTCAACGGTCCGCTGATATTTCCCCTCTTGCGGACTGCTCCGGTCCGCTGCGGCCTCTCTCAACTTGCAAATTGCGGCCTGCCTCTTCTACTCGCCGCGGACTGCTCCAGTTCGCCGCGGACTGCTTCTCCTCGCATCTTGCTGCGGACCCGCTGCCTTCTCTTGTCGCTTGAGTTCTGCTACTCGCAACCTCTTCTTGCGCCTTCTCCTACCCACTGCCTTCTCTATCCGCTTGAGTTATTTTCCAACTCGCGGCCTCTTCTTTTATCCGCTCGAGTTCTTCTATTCGCGGTTTCCTCTCCCTGTCCGCTCGCATTCTTCTCACTGCCTCCTTTGCTATGACCGTTGCTGTGCTCACCTAGACCGTGCGGACTATCTTCTTTCCGCATTTTGGTCGCGGTCTGTCTGATCGCTGGTGTCCATAGTGTGACCGTGCGGACTGTTGTTTTCTCGTATTAAGGTCGCGGTCTTCTCCTTCCCTACATGTCGTGCGGTCTCCTGTTCTTCTCGCTGCAGTCTCCATCTCCTGCTGCTTCTATGGGCTCTTTTGTCAACTCCATTGGCCCGACGGCTAGTCCGCCTACAGACCGCCCGGCTTGTCCTGTAGACCGCCCGGTTTGTTCTGCTGAAATCCGTGACGAGCTGCGGATAACTACTATTTCTCTCTCTGGGAAGAAAAACTTTATCCCTTGAGTGCATTCTGTTCGACGGGTTCTTCAGGCCAAGGGCCTCTTGCCTCACCTTACTCAGGCACCTCCTTCTCCTACCGACGATTGGCTCCGCAGTGATGGCCGCGTTCAGATTTGGCTCCTTAATTCCTTGAATGAAGAACCTTATCAGATGGCCATGTACCACGACACCGCCAAGATTATGTGGGATGAGCTGCATTCCTTGTACTCAGGCCGGGACAGCCTTCAGCATCTTTACGACATACTTACTGATCTTCTCGCTCTCGACACCGGCGGGGCTTCAGATATGACCTCATTTGTCGCTCGAGCCAAGACCCTTGCTGAGGCCTGGATCCAGCATCAGCCGTCTACCAATGATCATGTTGCTCAGCGTGCTCAGAAGGAAGCCGTCTGCATTGCCATCATGATGGCTAGTGTTCCGTCTCACCTTCAGAGCATTCGAACTCAGGTCCTGGCTTCTCCCACAACACCGTCTTTCTCTGATGTTTGCTCCATACTTCTCCACGTGTCACCTCCTCCAAATACTTCTGCTCCTCCCCCGGCCCTTCTTCACAGGCCCCTTCCCTCCTACCTCTGCTCGAGGCGGTGGTTCGGGATCTCGGGGCCGTGGGCGTGGTGGACGGGGTCGGCCAAAGTGTTCCTAATGCTGGAAAGACGACCACCTTGAGGCGTCCTGCTACCGGAAGATTGGTTATCCTCCTCGTCCGACGGCATCTGTTGTTGCTGACGCCTCCTCTGCCGCCCTCCTGATCTTGAGGCCGTTCGTCTCCAGCTCCAGCAACTCCAGGGGCTACTCAACTCGCCCTTTGCCTCCATTGCCTCCGTCTCCAACACAGGTACTGCTTGTTTATCCACCAGCCCGTGTTGGATCGTTGACTCAGGTGCCACTCATCACATTACCTCGCGACGTCCTTCCCAGTACTCGGATTCTCCTTATCCGAAGTCTATCACAGTGGCCAATGGGGCGACGATTCCCGTCTCCGGCTCGGCGGATCTTTCTCTCAACCCGTCGATCTCCCTTCGCTTGGCTCTTCATGTTTTGAGCTCCCCGTTCAATTTACTTTTTGTCGGACGTCTTACTAGTGATCTTGATTGTTCTGTCATATTCACCTCTTCTTCTTTTGTTATACAGGATTGACGGGCGCAGACTACCATTGGTAAAGACACACTGCGGAACGAGCTCTACCTTCTTGATGACTCTCCCACCATTCTCTCTTCTTTCTCTTCCACTGAGTGACATCGACGACTTGGTCATGCCCCTCTGCCGGTCCTCCAGCGGGCTCTTCCTGATCTCTCTCTTCATCCGTTTCAGTGTGAGTCATGTATCTTCGACAAGCAGCCGCGTTCTTCTTTTCCCGCGCATTGTACACGGAGCGCTGCTCCGTTTTATTTAGTTCATTCCGTTGTATGAGGCCCTTTTAAGAGTACAAGTATTTCTGGTTTTCGTTATTTTATAACATTTATTGATGATTACTCTCGCACTACGTGACTATACTTACTTTGTGATCGCTCCGAGCTTCCCCGTGTTTTTCGGGCTTTTGTCCTTGAGACCCGTACACAATTCCACACCACCCTCAAAACATTGCGCACCGATAATGCTCGCGAATACACCGGTCACGGATTTACAGATTTGTGCTCTGAATTTGAGATTATTCATCAAACATCTTGTGCCTACACACCCCAGCAAAACGACGCTGTCGAAAGAAAAAACTGCCACTTACTCGATGTCGCCCGCTCCCCCGTGCTTCAAATGCACGTTCCCAAACCTTACTGGAACTTTGCTGTCTCCACTGTCTGCTTTCTCATCAACCGTCTCCCATCCTCCGTCCTCCACTATACCACACCGTTCAGCCTACTATTTCCCTCCACTCCGGCATTTCCTCTCCGGCCTCGTGTCTTTGGCAGCACCTGCTACGTCCACCGTCTGGGGCCATCCTCGGATAAGTTGGATCCCCGGGCGGCTAAACACATCTTTGTCGGCTGTTCGCGCACCCAGAAGAGCTATGTCTGTTATTCTCCAGCTTCTCGAAAGATCTCGGTCTCTGCTGATGTTACCTTTCGGGAAAATCAAGCGTTTTTCCCTGCTCCTTTACTCGCTCATCTACCACCAGCTCCTCTCCATCCATCCATCCCATGACCGGTTATCCCCGTTACCGCACCACCTTCACCGGGTCCCCCTGCACCGGCTCCTGCTCCCTCCAAACCACCCGTTATTCGTGTCTACACTCGTCGCCCTCTCGGTTCCGTTGCCCCTCTGCAGTCGGCCTCAACCACGGATACTCCGCGTCCTGCTGATCAGGTACCACCCTCCACTGCTCATCCTCTGGCCAACTATGTCTCCCTCCATCGCCTCTCTCCCCTCTTGCACACATTTGCTACTTCTCTTTCCTTGGTCTCTGTTCCTAACACTGTGCAGGAGGCGCTTCAACATCCGGGCTGACGAGCCGCCATGGAGGAAGAAATGTCTGCTCTCTGGGCTAATAAGACATGGACTGTAGTACCCCTTCCTCTGGGTCAGAAACCGGTTGGGTGTAAGTGGGTATTTGTCATCAAACATGCTGCTGATGAGACAATTGACCGTCTGAAGGCTCGTCTCGTGGCTCGTGGTTTCACCCAGCAGCAGGGGCTCGACTATGACGAAACTTTCTCTCCGGTGGCCAAGCTCAATACCGTTCGCGTCTTCATCTCCTTCGCTGTCCATCGCCAGTGGCCCCTATTCCAACTGGATATCAAAAATGCTTTTTTGAATGAGGATCTCCAGGAAACAATGTATATGCAGCAATCACCCTGGTTTGAGACCACGGGGGAGTCTCAGGTCTGCCATCTTTTGAAGGCTCTGTATGGTCTCAAACAATCCGCACGGGCATGGTTTGACAAATTCAGTAAGGCCCTTCGAGAAATTGGTTTTACTCGGTGCTCGGCCGACTTCTCGCTGTTTACTCATCACCGAATAACAAGAACGGTTCTTCTGTTAGTATACGTTGACGATATCATCATTACAGGAGATGACTCACATAGGATACTGACAGTCAAACTACATCTAAGTTCAGTCTTTCAGACAAAAGATCTGGGGCCCCTACGATACTTCTTGGGTCTTGAGGTTGCCAGACGGCCAGATGGGCTTGTCCTCTCTCAACGGAAGTATTGCCTCGACCTCCTTCATGATGCAGGTTATTCAGGTTGTAAGCCGAGTGACACCCATATGGATGTAAACCACAAGTTGTGCGCTCAGACATCTGACTCAGATCTCCTACTCCAGAATCCAGAATATTATCGTCGGCTCGTTGGAAAATTGATCCATCTCACGGTAACCAGACCAGATATTTCCTTCGCAGTTGGTATTGTCAGTCGATACATGCACTCCCCTCGAAGATCTCATCTTCAGGCTGCTGAACGCATTCTCATATACCTTAAAACAACTCCTAGTCAAGGACTTGTTTACAGAACCTCTTCTTCAGCTCCAACATTGGTGGCATACTCGGATGCTGATTATGCTGGTTCCCTTGATGACCGACGATCTACCAGTGGTTTTTGTACCTATTTTGGAGGACATTTGGTTACCTGGCGAAGCAAAAAACAAGCGGTCGTTGCTCGATCATCAGCTGAGACAGAATACCGGACAATGACATCTGTAATGTCTGAACTGACGTGGCTTGAGAGTCTTCTCACTGATCTGGGTTTAAAACTACCTTCACCGATTCTTCTCCTCTGTGACAGCCAAGCTGCTATACATATCGCCAAGAACCCGGTCTTCCACGAAAGAACAAAGCACATCGAAGTCGACTGTCACTTCATCCGGAAAAAAGTTCAAATGAAGAAGCTCGATCTAAAGCATGTCCCAAGGACTGAACAAGTTGCGGATGTCCTCACAAATGCTCTTTCCAGGCCCCTCTTCTATCAGTGCTTGTCCAAGCTTGGCGCATACGATTTGTACGCTCCAGCTTGCGGGGGAGTGTTAGAAAAGCTCATGTAAAGAGCCCATTATTGGGCCCATTTTTGTCTTTTCTCTTCTCTCTTCTTTAGTCCCACATCATGTATAAGATTGATTCTCTCTCCTTCTTCCTTCTATATATTTGTATTCTCTCCTTGTATTTACACATATAAGAAATACATACAAGTTTTTGAGCTCTCTCTACACAACTGTTGGTCAAATTAACTCTTCCCCCTCGTAAAGTCAAGCAGCCAAGTGTGAAGAAATGTTCTGGAATATATGTATGTTATCTTTCTGCCCTTTGCAATTGTTAATTTCTGAAGATCGATTTTTTTCTCAAAATCTTCTAAAATCAAGTTAATACAATGTGCGACACACAGTGTCCAATATAAATGATTTCTCTTCTTCATCAACATTTCTGCAGGAGCCTTGTAATTTGAAGCATTATCTGTCACAACTTGAATAACATTTTCTTCCCCAACCTTTTCCACAACTTCATCTAACATTTCAAAAATGTTATTTGCAATTTTAGAAATTTCTGAAGTATCTATCGATGATAAGAATACTGTGCCTTTGATACTATTCACCAGGAAGTTGCATATAGATCTTTGTTTTCTATCTGACCATCCATCAAACATAATCTTACAACCAACTTTTTGTCATTCCACCATGTACTCCTCTAATAATTCTAGAGTTCTGTCAACTTCTTGTTTTAGATATTTTACTCTAATATCATTATAGGAAAGTAGTTTCATTCCCGGGCCATGTTGGCCTATTACTTCAACCATGCTAATGAACTTCGGGTTATTGATACAGTTGAAGGGAATGACACTTAAGTAGAAAAAGCGAGCAATCTGTTGACATGCTTTCTCACGCGCGTCATTTTTGAAAATCTAATTAATTGTAGATTGACTTAATTTTCTAACGAATAAATCCATTGGCTCATTCCCTTTTGATTTTTTAGTTTGTCCCACGCCAACCTCAAACTCGTCCTCTTCCTCAAAATTTCTTTTTTTAAAGATTCTTCTCCATGTGATTGAAGTATACTAAAAAATTATTGTCTAATATCCTCAGGTACTTTTGTACACGCTTCAACATTAAATTTAGTATCTGTCAAGTGATGCTTCAATCTGTATATTCCACCTGATCGAATTACCTATTTGCACTGCACTGTCTTAGTGGTACTATCAATCTCAATCTCGTGGAGCCACACCAGATCACTTCTTGAACCCAAAACATTCTTACGAGACTTTATGGTAGTGGGCTTGGAAGCTGAACCCGAACCAGACATTTCTCTTTTTCTAACACAAGTAAAGGAGCAATCATCAATGAAGCATAAAAAATGACACAATAGCCTTGAAAAACTGTTATGAGAATAAGAGCTTAATATAACTAAGCTCATATTCTCATTCACTCAACAAAAAAATGACACAATAGAATAGTTCATAAATGTTATAACCGAGGACTTGTAATTAATGAGAAATTGAGAATTTGCAATTATTAAGCTCATTTAGTATGAACAAGTTATTTGGAACTCTAAAATATTAGGGCAAATTAATTAGATTAGGGCAAATTAAGTTCATAGATTAATTTAGTTCATTTAGTATATAACAAGTTCATGTGTCTAAAATATTTAGTATATATTCATGAGACCAAAATTAAAATAATTCATAAATAAGCTCATTTAGTATATAACAAGTTCTAAAATATTAGGGCTCATTTAGTTCATAAATGTTATAACTGAAAAAATGATTAGGGCAAATTAATTAGAACTCTAAAATAGTTCACGAGTCCTCTACTCCTCTTGCCATTATTGTGCATGCAAGTTAGAGCATGACTGAAAGCATTAATGTCATTTAGTATCAAAATTGAAACCTCAAAAAAGCGGCAAACACATTCCATCATAATTGAAGAAAGATTAGGGCAAGAGGACTCTACGAAAGCTTTCTAAGAACAGAAACCTCAAAAAAGCAGCAAACACATTCCATCATAACCGAAGCTTTCTATGAACAGAGTGATGAATTACTAACCTTCTTATTTTACATTCATTTCAGATTCTTGCACTTTCTTTTCAGTACTACTTTTATCACAGTTCAGTACTGGTACAATTTTTTTCTGTACTTTATTTATAGTTTTTTCAGTTCAACACTTTTCCTTTCAGTTCAGCTTTTTCTTTCAGCACTTTGCACCAATATTTTATTTCAACAATTTAATTCAGCATTTATTTACTGCAGTTCGTTTCAGTACTTCAATTCTGCAATTTATTTAGCAGCATTTCATTACCAAACATTATTATTGCGATTTACTATTCCTGTTTTTTTAGCCCGGGTCCTGCTCTGACGAGCGGTTGGTGTTCTGGTAGAGCATTAGTTGGGGATAACCGCAAGTTGAGGTATTCCTCCAAGGTTAGCTCTAAATAATGTGCTTCTATGCTCGTTGCGCTCCTTGTCTAAAGTTGAGAAACGCGTTGATATGAGAAGGCAGCTTGCCCGAATTATTTTATGTCAAGTATGGTAGACCGCCATAGACCCGATATGTGTCAGTTATTTGTTGAAATGATTGTAAATTGCTTGCGATAAAAAGTGGCGGGTCAGTCATGCCCGCATACCGTTCGTACCGGTGCGGGAGGATTTACGACTCATGGCGATAGGGAAATGTGTATCACGGGTGATCGGTCGTTTTATACCCCGTTGGATTCCTCTGCTGGTCGGCCTAAATTTAGAATTTGTCGGATATCTCTCACATTCAAGAGTACACCTGGTTGTACGTTGTGGCCTGGGTAGTGCAGTACGATTACACCCAGAAGTGCTAGGACTGACCACTATCACCGACAGCCACATCATTGAGGCCCACGGGGTTCGCTTCCCTGCTGGAAGTGAAGCGGTCCAAACTATGTAGACATTGGGTGTGTGCGCGGGTTTTGAACACCTGTGGTGTGTTGTCGGGTTTTGAACACCTGCAGTGTGATTACAGGTTGTGAATACCTGTTGAGTGTGTGATTGCTAGTTGAGCTCTTTTTAAATAACTAATGGCTATACTGTTGCTTTCAAGTTATTTATATGTTGTGCTTTTTCAGATTTCTGCTCCTAGCATATGATATGATAATGCAGTTATATAGAAATGTTGCTGCTAGCCCTTTTTGCTTTGACTATTTATTTAATGTTTGAGTGCTCAGGCTCGTCCTCAGGATATGGATCCGGGAAGGAGATGTATTTTCACTTAGCTCTGTGACTAACGTTATTTATATAACCATTCACAGGAGACAGAGCGCCACGAAGCCCAGCTGCCGCATGACGACATACCTACAGTAGTGACCACCCGAGCAGAAGCACCCCATTCGTCTCCGGACTTTCGAGACGTGAGTTTCTAGAGCTTGAGTGAGAGAGGGTTTCTAGTAGTACTTGTCTTGGAACCTACGTGGCGTTCATGTAAAAACTGTGGCTACAGCATATACTCTTATATATATATATATATATATATATATATATATATATATATATATATATCTTTCTTTATTATATAAGGAAAGAACTAATGAGGGCATGATGTAACATTTTAATGCGAAAATACCCTCACAATACTAACTTTTGTGAGTTAATTCGGGGGTATTTTGGTCATTTGGCGGAATTAGGCGTTAATTAAAAGTGACCGGCACTGTTCATTGGCCTCAAAATCCCGATACCCCGTCTTCTTCTTTCTGCGCAGGGAGAGGGTTGCGCTGCTCGCCGCGATAGCTGCTGCTCCTCCTCGCACCCACGTCTTCGTAAATTTCCGAGGTAACAGTGGAAAAGGTACTCTCGCCCTCCTCTATAGTGCACGCGATTTCTTCACAGCTGCCCTAATTCCTCCTCCTCACTCTTCCACGATTTCTTCACAGCTGCATAAAATCCCTTCCTCTACTCGCCATTTTTCCTCCCACACTCGCGCTCAAGAGGGCAATCGACCAGGAGGAAAAGTGGCGCTGTTCATCTCCCCCGATCAAGAGCTACAGGGGTAAGCCACTCCTCCCGATTCTACGGCGGCACGCGTCTAAAGCCTGCACGCCACCTTCTCTCCCACGACGCTGCACAATCCCCGCAACTACCGGCCACGACCACGACGCCTGAGCCCCAACTGCTGGCCACGCCTCCTTAGTCCGAGCTCTCCATGGCCGGTTAGCTGTTCTTTTTTCTTCTTTTTTGCATTCTGTTCAAACCTTATAAATAGGGCTGCTATAGTTTCCTTTTGGGGAGATTGATGAATGTTTGGATTGCTATTTGTGTTTCTATTCTTCATTTTTGGTGATTGATGTTGATTAGAAGGTTTGAAGGTTGATAATTTTTGAGAATCTTTGCTGTTTTTTTGGCATTTCCGTGTGAGACCGGTTGAGGAAGATGAACAGTAGCGCTATGGAGTTAGTGATGAAAACTGTTGATGAAACCCCTGCTTGCTACATCGAGTTGGCTGTAAATGACTCTTTGTTTTACATTAATTTTGCAGTTGGAGTGAAAATTAAAATTATTGTGCGTCTGGAGTGCCTTCGTGAGATTTAATGAACTTATGCTTAGAATTATTTATCTGTATCTGTAAAATGGATGTATGAGAAGTATATATCCTATGAAAAATCAATCTATTTGCATTTCAAATTTTATAGGATTCGAGCTTACTCCAATCTCTATGATAATCCATATGTTTCGATTTTCTTTGCTCATAGTTCTCTAACCAACCATGCTTTGGAGCTGAACTTAATCATTTTCTCAGGGTATGAATCTGAAGCATGTTTGCTAAATAAAGTGTTACCAGTTTTTTTAATAAGTGTTACCAGTTTTTTTAATTATATACAATTCTTTACAATGTTGTATGGTTTGATTTAATATAGTTTTTGATATTGTATGGTTTAATTGATTGCTAAAATAGTTGGGTGTTTGTGCGGAATTCTTTGTATTTTGATTTTTGTGTGAAAAGGACTACTTTCGAATCTTTGAAAAATTAGTATTGTTTTAGACCATAACTATACATTGGTGATTATGTTAGGTAAACAAAAATTTTGAGCTCTGTTTAAAGTGATATATAAGTACAAGACATATAAAGTGAGTACTTATTGAAGTGGAGCATTTTCATAGTATTAAATTATGAGCTAATTACCTTTAATTTTTTCGCTAATTTATTTTATGAGGGAATGCTCTTTACCTATGCCCATGACCAATGTCGCCGCCCACGACCAATTTTGCCGCTCACAATTAATGTCGTTGCCCCCAACATATGTCGTCGCTCCCGACCAATGTCTCCGCCAACGACCAATTTCGCTGCCCAGTCGACCAATGTCACCCACGACAAATGTCGCTCACGACTAATGTCGCCTTCCCCGACCAATGCATGTTACCCATGACCAATGTCGCCGCCTCGACAAATATCGCCACCCTGCACGGGGTCCCCCGTGCACGACTGCTTCGACCGCCATCGCTGATTCCCTTACTAAAGCTGCTACTGTTTGCAATTCACATAGCCACTTGATCTGCATGATAATTTGATGGTATGAGTTTGTTTATCCAAAAATCTGAAGGGTACTATATTTAATGTTGGTTTGTTGTTCCGCCGTGCTTCTTCTTTAATAAATTATTGGTGTTTTGTTGAGCTTTGAACATTGTTTTTGCTCAATCAATTGTTATTACATTCGTTCGTTAAATTAATCCGCCTTTATTTTCCCTCATAGATCATTAAGCTGGCTTTGTTTTTTTCCCGACATGTTTGTTCATCGGAAACGACACATGTCGCCCTCCCTCAACCAATGTTATCCCCCTCGATCAATGTTGTCCCCCCCGACCAATGTTACCCCGTCACGATCAATGTCGCCTCCTCACGATCAATGTCACCGCTCATGCCCAATGTCGGCGCGCCGACATCCCCGACCAATGTCGGTGCCCCCGACCAATGTCGGCGCCCCCGACCAATGTCTCTGCCCCGTCCCAATGTTGACGCCCCCGACGAATGTCGCCCCCAAGATGCATGTCACCCCCACGATAAATGTCGCCACCATGACGAATGTCTCCCCCACGACGAATGTCGCCCCCTCGACAAATGTCGCCCCCATGACGAATGTCGCATCCACGACAAATGTTGCCCCCTCGACGAATGTCACACCCACGACGAATGTCGCCCCCTCGACAAATGTCGCACCCACGACAAATGTCGCCCCCTCGACGAATGTCGCACCCACGACGAATGTCGCACGCTCGACAAATGTCGCACCCACGACGAATGTTGCCCTCACGGGGTCCCCCGTGCACGACTGCTTGTATATATATATACACACACTACTCTGATATATAGATACGTACATACATATATATATATGTTTGATTGTCTCTTTGTGATTTACTTCCGCATTTGTGATGTGTTGTGATTCTTGCCTGACAAGACGATCAACTAGTGCTTAGGAGAGTGAGTCGTTGCCACTCGGGAAGCAGTGAGTGGTTGTCTTGGGCCAAGGTTGTTAAGATCGAGATCTTACCTAGAACCGGGAGCCGTCCCTAAGATCGTAAAATGTAGGATTGACATGGATTGTAAGATCGTATAATAATAATAATAAAAAATATTTATATTTAAACATAATAGCTGATTATTTTTATATAACAAAAGCATGAAAAAAAATTTAACAATCAACATTAGACAAATATTAATATAAAAGACACTGTAAATAATATATAACAATATACCATCACGTCAAAATATAATATGAGTATATTTAAATATTCAAATATTGGGAAAAGCCAAAAGTGTTCAATTCAAATTTAAATAAAATCATTCAAGTCAAAATTCAAATTTTCCCCAAAATCATATTCCTCTCCTTCAACCATCACTTGCTCTTCTTTCTCTCCTGCAACAAGTTCTTCAATAAAATCAGGAATATCCAACTCCGCTTCATGTGGGACATCTACTTCATAAGTGTCCCCAAGATCATTCAGATTGTCTTCATCTTCATCTCCAACAATCCACTTATCATCTGAAGGGATATCATCAAAATTGAAATTATCAGTACTCTTTTTCTTCATTTTGCCCATTCTTGAATTGGTCATCACAAAGATGACATCATTCATTATCTTTTGCTTTAAACGATTTCTTCTCTTTGTGTGCACTTTAAAAATTCAAATAAGTTAATATATATAACATAATTTGAATAACATAGATAAGATTCTTATTTTTTAAATCATACAATTTCAAAGGCACTCCAGTTCATCTCACATCCAGAGAAACTACATGTCAAGCTTAGCACACGAAGAACAAATTTCTGAAGTTCTGGATGTTCCTCCCCATATGAATCTCACCACGCTGCTGGAGTTTTAATATTAATTCCAGTTTTGGCAACTATAGATCCAAAAAATTGTCTTTTATTCTTAAAATTTTCAAGCTGACTACCAATTTTTGAAATATCATCTATATTTCCCCCTGTCATTCTTTCTATACAGTCATATAGTCCACGCTTTACTTCATAATCAGCTTTAAATGAAGGATTGTATTGAAATTTGGGGTTCAAATGATAGCCAGCAACATGCAAGGGCCTATAGAGTTGCTTGTCCCATCTTGCATCCATAACATCTCATATTGGTTGATAACTAAATAATGAAACAAATTGAAGTAGGTTAAATCAAATACAAATAAATAATGCTACAATTAATTAAGTACATAAAAAAGACTTACTATTTTTGCACACCATCAAAGGTATGTGCAATTTTCTTTTTGGCCATATCCATTTCCTCATAAATGAATCACATGGCTGGCTTCTCATCCGAATCAACCAACCAAAGCACCTTTACCAATGGATATGCCCCCTTTAAGCAAATAACAATATTCTTCCAAAACTCTATCCATAATCACATCTTCAATCAGTTTTCCATCTCTTGAATCAGCAAACCGACTACCCTTCTGTTGACGCAAGAAATGCGCCCTCAAGTTAACGGGTTGTTCGATCTCACAAGCTAAGGTGAAGAAGTGGAAGGGCTGTGGGGATAGAGGAGAGCTCTGCTGAGAGCAGCCGAGAAGGTTGCTGATCAACAGAGAAGCTTGCCTAATCAGCAAGGGAGAAGCTTGCTTGAGCAGAGAAGAAGCTTGCTTGAGCGGAGGATGAGCTTGCTCAAGCAGAGAAGAGGCTTGCTTGAGCGGAGAAGAAGCTTGCTAAAGCAGAGAAGAGGCTTGCTTGAGCAGAGGAGAAACTTGGTCAGGGACTGTCGAGCAGACAGCTACTTAGGCGGTTAGATTTGCAGGTTGATGCCAAGAGAGGAGAGAAGAAGAGAGGAGGGGCCGCTAGCAGCGGCAACAACAGATTTCGCCCGCCGCGGCTTGAATGCCACTCTTGCGACGGGCTTTTCCTTTAATCAAGAAGCAGAATT
This sequence comes from Platanthera guangdongensis, assembly GCA_039583875.1. Lineage (NCBI taxonomy): Eukaryota > Viridiplantae > Streptophyta > Magnoliopsida > Asparagales > Orchidaceae > Platanthera > Platanthera guangdongensis. Next base: position 12,008,991 of record CM077152.1, read on the forward strand.
ACAACTTGTCATTACACTTTTACAAGAGAAAGCAATAATGGGTACAATGGGGGAAGTTGACGGCTAGGGAAGGAGTTGTCAGAGACTAAGTAAAAGAGACTGCCAGCAGCTGTGGAGGACTGGGAGGACTGAGAAATTTGAGTCCGCAGACCTTGATCAAGCTGGCAGTTCTCCTCTCGCCCCCGTGCCACCACCCAAAATGAGAGGCATTGGGGGCTATTTATAGGCCCGGGGCGGTAACGGTCTTGGTAACGTCACCACCGGTGAGGCGGTGAGTTATGCGAGTACAAATGTTGAGTCCGCGGAGTCAGCGATAGGCCGCGCGGTCTGGGACTTGCTGCTTGAACTGGCTGCTGCTTGAACTGGGAAGAGCAGGTCGCCGACCTGGGCGGACTCCGCGGACTGAAGGTCGGCAGGCTGCAGGTCGGCAGGCTGCAGGCTTTGCCTCTGCTGAAAAGAAAGCAGGTCGCCGACCTGGGCGGACTCGGCGGACTGAAGGCAGGCAGGCTGCAGGCTTTGCCTCTGCTGAAGAGCAGACTTCTGATTGGTAGAAGAGGGCATGCCGCCCCTGGCGGGCGGCCTGGACTGGAGGCCGCCCCCGGGGGGCGGCCTGGCAACTGGAGGCCGCCCGGGCGGGAGGCCTGGCCAAAGGAGGCTGCCCAGGAGGGCGGCCTGGCCACAGGAGGCCGCCCAGGCTGGCGGCCTGGCCAAAGCAGGCCGCCCAGGCGGGCGTCCTGGCCACAGGAGGCCGCCCAGGCGGGCGGGCAGCGGCAGGAGGCCGCGCCCCTGGCGAGCTGGATTCCCCCCCTGCCGGGCGGCTTCGGCGGGCAGCGGCAAGAGGCCGCGCCCCTTGGGCGAACCGAGGACGCGGCCTGAGGAGCAGGCTACCCTCATGGGGGGAAAACTGATGGCGAACCAGAGAATGAGCTTGCCGAGCCCGCGACGGTTGCGTTGGTCTAGGGTTGACGCCGATTGGGCGACTTGGCGGTCTGAAGGAGTAGATCACGTAGATCGTCCTTGTTACCTCTTATTGCCTCCTGCAAGGAAGAATGTTGCCCGGTTAGCAGGCCTAACCGCGTGGCCTGCGAGGGTGAGCTATGAGAGCAGCCCGCCGGCCGCCGTCCCGCAGGGCACGCAGTGGCCATGCGACCGAGGCGGTTAGACCGGGGAAACCGTCCTAACCGCACGACCCGAGCGAATAGGAGCTTCTATCCGCCTGACCCAAAAAGGAGGGCCGATGCAGATCGCGACCCTCGGGGGGAACCCCTGAGTGGGCCGCGACTTGCAAGTTAGACACCTTGGGAGGGATCGCCGATTTTTTGGGGTTAACACTTTCCATTCATCTGAATTAAACATTCTTATCAATGCAAGTTTCTTGTCATGAAGGCATTCCAAAGTTAAGTATGCAATATCAAAGCGAGTCATTCCAGGTCTCACCAAATCTTTATCTTTTATAAATTTTTTCAAGATTGAGATGAGAGTAGTCCTTGAATAAATATAAGTTGTAATTTTTCTAGCCTTTGGAATTGTTTCATGATGAACAAATATCTTCTTCTCCATATCCTCCAACATCAAGTCAATGCAGTGCGCTGCACAAGGTGTCCAATACAACTTTTTTCCTTTTAGCCATCAACATTTCTCCAGCAGGTTTGTAGTTTGCAGCATTATCTGTCACTACTTGGACAACATTTTCTTCACCTGCCTCCTCAACAATGTCATCAATCATCTTAAAGATCTTTTCTGCTGTTTTAGTCATATGGGATGCATCAATAGATTTAAGGAAAACTGTTCCCATAAAGCTGTTCACTAAGAAATTTATTAGCGTTATTCTTCTTTTATCAGTCCACCCATCTGTCATTATTGTGCAACCCATCTTCTTCCATTGAACTCTATGTTCAGCAAGAGTCATCATTGTCAAATCATATTGTTGCTTTAGATATTTGACCCTAATTTCATAATAAGATGGTGGTTTGAAACTCAATCCATGTCTTGAAATAGATTCACACATCTTATGGAATTGATCACTCTTTACCACATTAAATGGTATAGCGTTGTTGTAGATGAAAGCAGCAATATCATTACATGCTTCCTCTCGCACCCTCTTTTTAAAAATGTTGTTGATTTTGTTTTTTCACTTTTCTTTTAAAACTAAAAGAGTTTTTATCATCTATTTTCCTCTTCACACTTCCACTTGACTCTCCTTCTTCCATGGGGGGGGGATTGTTTTCTTCAATAATCTATCTTGCAAACCAACTAAAATCTCTCATATTTCTTTTTTCACTTCTTCTGGCACGGCCCTACAAGCTCCAACATCTTTTTGGGTTCCCGCCAAATGATGTTTTAAACGATAAATCCCTCTGGTCACTACTTTCTCACAAAATTTGCATTTGATTTTCCTAACATCTCTCTCAAATTGAATGTCATACTTCCATCCAATATCACTTCTAGATCCTGCAACAGTCTTTTGCATTCTAGATCCCATACGAGCATCAACATTGTTACTCACAGATGCACTATTTGAAGCACCACTTGAAGCCATTTTTTAACACAATAATAAACTACAAAGTACAAGCTTTAACAATTAACTGTATAAGTAGAACCTGAACTTGAAGCACCACTCGAGGAGGGAAGAGGCAGGGAAGAAGCTGCGCTTGAAGATCCACAGAAATCCACTAAGAAGCGCTTGAAGAACCACGGGAAGAAGTCGCGTGGCCCGTGTGAGAAGACGTGAACACCTGCATGATGAGCTCGAGAAGGGAAGAGGCAAGGAAGAAGCCCCAGTAATTATTATACTCGAGCGTTGGTCACCTTATTTTTTAAAAAATGAATAGACAGCTGTTTATATATAAACCGCTGTCTATACTCGAATAGACAACGGTTATATATAAACCGCTGTCTATTCTAGGGTTAAAAGTATAATAGACAACGATTTATATATAAACCGCTATCTATACTCGAATAGACAACGGTTTATATATAAACCGCTGTCTATTCTAGAGTTAAAAGTATAATAGACAGCGGTTTATATATAAACCGCTGTCTATTCTATGGTAAAAAGTATAATAGACAGCGGTTTATATATAAACCGCTGTCTATTCGAGTATAGACAACGGTTTATATATAAACCGCTGTCTATTCCTATTTTTTTTAAAAAATAAGGTGCTCAATCCTCCGCCACTGGGCCAGTCGGCACGATAAGATCGGACGATCCTACTGTCCCAGCGATCTTACACTGCGATCCCAACGATCTTAACGGGCTGACGATACTAGCTGGAACGTGGCTCGTTGAGGTAAAAAAAACGCAGGATCGGACAATCCTACGTTTTTACATGCGTTTTTAACATCATGGTCTTGGGCGTTGTCTTGGGCAGTAAGACCCGTCTCCGACCCAACCCAGGCAAAAGTTGGGGGGGGGGGGAGGGTCTTACAAATGTTCAGCATTTGGAAATACCAACTCTCGTTGGTTTAGATGCTCTCCTACTAAGCATCTAAGATAGTCTTATAGGTCGGTCAACAACTTTAGTTTGGTTATCTGCATTAGGATGATATGCTCTACTAAATTCAAGCTTAATATCAAATTTATCAACTATGGTCTCCAAAAATATCCCATAAAATGAGCGCCCCTTTCAGAAGCGGAAGACCTTGGGATTCTGTGTAATTTCCCAATCTCTCTAAAAATTGTTTGGCAACATGTGCGACATCTGATGTCTTGCTACAACAGATAAAAAATATCTTCAAAATAAGAAATATAGGCTCCGCTTGGGGGGACTTATTTTCACCGATCAAGCAAGGCCCGGTTCATGCGGTTGTAACCGCTTTACCAGTGAAAATAAGTACCCTCAAACGGAGCCATAATCAATCTTACGTTTTTCTGAGTTGCAACCTACATTGAAATTCATATCCACTTAATCCCAAGGAGATGTCTTGCTACAACAGTTAAAATATATCATCTTCGTCATAAGAAATATAATCAACCTTACGTTTTGTGAGTTGCAAGACTACAGTGAAATTCATAGACAATCCCAAGGATTTTCAGTAATGGACAATGTGATATGTAGACCCGTGTTTGTGTTTGACCCTTGTATAAGTAACAGGTGGTGCATCTCCGGGCTAAACTAATAATGTCATATTTCATCTAGTGACTAGCGTAATAACTTGTACTGAGCCATAATCAATCTTACGGAGCCATAATCAATCTTACGTTTTTCTGAGTTGCAACCTACATTGAAATTCATATCCCTCAAACGGAGCCATAATCAATCTTACGTTTTTCTGAGTTGCAACCTACATTGAAATTCATATCCACTTAATCCCAAGGAGATGTCTTGCTACAACAGTTAAAATATATCATCTTCATCATAAGAAATATAATCAACCTTACGTTTTGTGAGTTGCAAGACTACAGTGAAGTTCATAGACAATCCCAAGGATTTTCAGTAATGGACAATGTGATATGTGGAACCGTGTTTGTGTTTGACCCTTGTATAAGTAACAGGTGGTGCATCTCCGGGCTAAACTAATAATGTCATATTTCATCTAGTGACTAGCGTAATAACTTGTACTGACTGACATGACCTAATCATGAAGCATGAAGCTCCTTAAATAAGGTTTCCCATAGTTAGTCATCACCAATGCGTAGACAATTTCCTTAAACACGAAGCCTTCACTCAACAAGAGCTGAGCAGTGGAATGAGTTCCGCATGCTGACAAGTGGTCCTAATATCCCTGCTGGAAAAACCATGTATTTAGGCCCATTAATTTGGCCCATTATTGGAGCCCACTTAGATTTAGATTTATCTCACATCTTGTGTTTGAGATTCTTCTCTTCTCTCTCTTCCTATATATATGTGTGTATTCTCTCCAAGTGTAAAACAATTTTTGAATATACAAAGTTTACTTCTTCCACTTTCTACATGGTATCAGAGCCTCAAACTGATCCTTCTAGGCGGACTGCACTTTTCTAACTGCCCCTTCCTGCCGGTCTCCTTCTCTCCTATCTTTGTCAGATTGCTTTGTCTTTGTCCGCAGGATTCTCGACGAGCTTGTTCCCTCTTCCGCTTTGGCTCTCCTCGTGCTTTTATATCCTTAGCTATTGGGTCCCACTGTCTTGGCTCCGTTCGGTCTGCTTTCCTCTGTCCACTGCATTCTGCTCTAACTGCACGTCTTGTTGATCTTTGCCTGTTGCAGTCTTTGTTTGTCTGCTGCGGTTTGTGCTCGTCCGCTGTGGTCTGACTGCTTGTCTGCTGCGGTCTGTGCTGATGATTCTCTCTGCTCAGCTCTCTTGTTTGCTGCCATCTTTCCGCCAGTGATCTCTGCTCGCATGTCTGTTATTCGCTGCTCTCAAATCGCTAGTCCTCTCTGCAGTTTTCTGTCTGGTTCTCCTTTCTTTCTTGTTTACGGCCAGCCCCTTATCGTTGCCCTTGGTTTTGCTCGCTGCTCGTTGAGGCCGCCTGCCTTCTCTGCTCGCCCACTATGTTCTTTCAAGTCGCCTTGGTTCTTGTTGCCTTTCTCGGGTTGTTGTTTGTCGCGTTGTTTGTTGTCGCGTTGTTTGTTGTCGCGGTCTGTTGCTGCTCTCCGCGGCCTGGCTGTTGTTCGCTCTTGATCTCTACCCGCGGTCTGGCTGTTGGTTTGTGGTCTGTTGCTGATTTCCGCGGTCTGGCTGTTGTTCGCTCTTGATCTATACCCGTGGTCTGGCTGTTTTCCTGCGGTCTGTTGCTGGTGTTCATTCTTGCTCTCTAGCCGCAGTCTGGCCGCTGTTCGCTCTTGCTCTCTAGCCGCGGTCTGGCTGTTCGTTCTTGCTCTCTAGCCGCGGTCTGGTTTTACGCCCTTGCGATCTCTGGCTTCTGTTCGCTCTTTCGATCTGTTGCGACTTGTCGCAGCCTGCTGCGACTTGCCGGTCTCTTGTTAACCGCTCGGGCAGTTTGCCTAGTCTCTGGGCTTGTTCTTAGTCTGCATGGCTTCAGATTCGACTTCTGCTTCCTCTCTTCTTGAACGTGCTAATGTTGCTCCCCTTGAGCTTCGTGATGAACTACGGATCACTACCATTTCTCTCTGTGGCAAACCAAATTTGTTGAATGAGTTCACTCAGTTCGTCGTGTTCTGCAAACTAAAGGTCTCCTTCTTCGCCTGACTAGGACTCCTGCTGCTCCTACTGAAGAGTGGATCTGTGACGATGGGCGTGTCCAATCATGGATTCTCAATTTCCTCGACACCGAGCCGTATCGGATGACCATGTATCACGAGACGGTTCACACAATGTGGGAGGATCTTCGCTCCCTCTACTCTGGCAAGGACAGTTTTCAGCACTTATTTGACATACTTGCCGATCTTCAATCCCACTTGACTTCTTTTGTTGCTCGATCTAAAACTCTTATGGAGGCATGGATACAACATCAACCTCCCACCACGGATTTGGTTACACAACGTGTGCAGAAAGAAGCAGTTGGGATTGCAATGATAATGACTCGTGTTTCACCACATCTTCATAATGTTCGAGCTCAGATCCTAGCTTCCGTCGTTACTCCGCCCCTCTCAGACATTTGCTCTATGCTTCTAAAAGTTACTCCTCCCCTAGATGCTCCGACTTTATCTCCAGCTCTCCTCCAGTAGCCCGCGGCTACTCTTGCTCCTTTTGCTTGTGGTCCATCGGCTCGTGGAGGTCGCTAATCCCGAGGACAGGGCCGTGGAGGTCGTACCCTCTTTAAATGTTCTCACTGCGGCCGTAACGGTCATCTTGAGGCCACCTGTTACCGTAAGCATAGTCTGCCTCCTTACCTTACAACTTCAGTTACTACCACATCTCTCTCCGCCGCCAGTGAAGACATTGTTGCTCTGCGCGCTCAACTCCAACAGTTACAAGGGGTGGTTAGTCGCTCTTCTGGATCTGTGGCCTCGATCTCCAATGTAGGTATATCTTGCCTCTCACTAGATTGTGGACTCGGGTGTCACACATCATCTCTCTCCGCAGAAGCCACCTAAATACTTAGATTCTGCTTATCCCAAGTTCATTATTATGGCTAATGGTGACACGACCCCGGTTTTTTGCGTTGCCCATATGCCTCTTACTCCATCCCTCTCCTTATCTGTGGTTCTTTATGTTCTGGGATCCCCTTTTAACCTACTCTTTGTTAGTCGTCTTACTCAGGACCTTGATTGTTGTGTAACTTTCTCACGCTCTTCTTTTGTTGTGCAGGATCGACTAACGCAAAATATACTTGGTAGGGCGCGACTGTCCAACGAGTTGTATCTTCTGGATGTTCCTCCTACTGCTCTCTCTACTATCTCCTCTGTTGATTGACATCGTCGTTTTGGGCATGCTCCTCTCCAGATTCTCAAGAAAGCTCTTCCATATGTACCTCTTCAGGAGTTTTCTTATGAATCCTGTATCTTGGGCAAACAACATCGCGTGTCTTTTCTTCTCCTTATTCTCGGAGCGATGCTCCTTTTTCATTAGTGCATTCTGATATTTGGGGACCATATAAAATCCCTAGTGTTTTTTGTTATGGTTACTTTGAAACATTTATTGATGATTACTTGCGGGTTACCTGGTTATATTCTTGTACTTACTTCGTGATCGTGTCGAACTCCTATTGACCTTTCGTTCATTTCTTACGGAGACTCGCACTCAATTTTTCACTTGTTTAAAAATTATCCGTACTGATAACGCTCGTGAGTATACCATGCGAACCTTCTCCAATTTGTGCGGCGAGTTTGGTATTATCCATCAGACTTCGTGTGCTTATAACTCTCAACAGAAGGACGTAGCAGAACAGAGAAATCGTCACATCCTTGATGTTGTCAAATCTCTCATGTTTCAAATGCAAATTCCTCCTTTCTATTGGAACTTTTGTTGTTTATACTGTCTGTCATCTTATCAATTACATGCCCTCGTCTATCCTCAACTTTGTGGCCCCCGTCACTCTCCTTTACCCATCCAAGGCTCTCTTCTCTCTTACACCTCGTGTGTTTGGGTGTACTTGTTTTATCCATAACTTTGGTCCACCAAATGACAAGTTTTCTCCACGTGCTACAAAAGCTATGTTCGTTGGATGCTCTCGCACTCAGAAGGGGTATGTTTGTTATTCTCCTACCGACGGTAAGATGGTTGTGTCTGCTGATATCACTTTTCGTGAAGACCAGCCATATCACACCATTCCTACTGATCCTCTTCTTCCTCCTCTACCTCGGCCCACAATTCCCGTTACGTCTCCATTTCCACCTCTTCTTCCCACACCTACTTCACCACCAGTGCCCTCCAAACCACCTATCATTCAATCTTACACACGTCGTCCTCCACAATCTGATGCTCTCCAGCATCCGGGGTGGCGTGTTGCAATGGATGAGGAAATGACTACTCTCTGGGCAAATCAGACTCGGGATCTTGTCTCTCTCCCTCCTGGATATAGTTGTGTTGGTTGCAAATGGATCTTTGCAATCAAACATACGACAGATTGGGCAGTTGATCACGACTCATTCCTTGGCCAATTATGTATCTTTGCATTACCTCTCTCCACCTCTTCTTACATTTGTTTTTTCTCTCTCTCCTCCATTTTTATACCTAACTCTGTACAGGAGGCTCTCCAGCATCCGGGGTGGCATGCTACAATGGATGAGAAAATGATTGCTCTCTGGGCAAATCAGACTTCAGATCTTGTCTTTCTCCCTCCTGGACATAGTTGTGTTGGTTGCAAGTAGATCTTTACAATCAAACATGCAGAAGATTATGCAGTTGATCGTTTGAAAGCTCGGCTTGTGGCCCGCGGGTTTACTTAGCAACACGGATTTGATTATGATGAAACTTTCTCCCCAGTCGCCAAGTTAAACTCTTTTCGGGTTCTGCTCTTCTCAGCTGTTCATTGCCAGTGGCCCCTACATCAGCTGGATAGCCTGGATATCAAAAATATTTTTCTGAATGGTGACCTTCTTGAGACGGTTTATATGCATCAACCGCCCGAGTTTGAGACCGCGGGGGAGTCTCGTGTGTGTTTGCTCCGAAAATCTATCTATAGTCTCAAACAGTCTCCTCGGGCTTGGTTTGAGAAGTTCAGTAAGGCCGTTCGTGAGGTTGGCTTCAAGAGAAGCTCGGCAGACTTCTCCCTTTTCACTCGTCATCAATCAACCGGGACTGTCATTCTCTTGGTTTATGTGGATGACATTTTGATTACTGGTAATGACTCCACAGTGATACAACAAGTTAAGCAGCACTTAAACTCTGTCTTTCAAATCAAAGATCTAGGAAATCTTCGGTATTTTGTTGGACTTGAGGTAGCAAGGCGACTTGATGGCTCTGTCTTATCCCAACGAAAGTACTGTATTGACCTTCTACAAGATGCCAGCTTCTCAGGATGCAAACCTGCGGAAATCCCGATGGAAGTCAACCACAAGTTGGGTGCTCATAGACCCGACTCTAATTCACTGCTTCCAAATCCTGAATACTTTCGGCGTCTTGTAGGAAAACTGATATATCTAACAGTTACGAGACCTGATATCTCATTTGCAGCTGAAATGGTTAGTCGATTTATGCATACTCCACAGATTTCTCATTTTCAGGCAGTCGAACGCATTATCAGGTATTTGAAGACCGCTCATGTACAAGGACTCGTGTATAAGTCATCTTCCTCTCTTTCTCTTATTTCATACTCTGATGTGGACTATGTGAGCTCGCTAGATGATTGACGGTCCACTACTGGTTTCTTTACCTACTTTGGAGGAAATCTTATTATTTTGCGCAGTAAGAAGCAGTCTGTGGTTGCTCGCTCGTCTGCTGAGGTTGAGTACCGTGCAATAACGGTTGTGTTAGAACTTACCTGACTTGAGAGTCGTTCTGGGGAATTGGGAGTTAAATTATCCTCACCGACAACTTTGTTCTCTGATTGTCAGATTGTCATTCATATTGCTAAGAATCCAATGTTCCATGAGCGAACAAAACACGTTGAAGTTGACTGTCACTTTGTTCGAGAGAAAGTTCAATTGAAGAAACTAGAATTGGAGCATGTTCCTGCGTATGAGCAAGTTGCTGATATTCTTATCAGGACTCTATCACGGCCATTATATCATCAGTTTCTATCCAAGCTTGGTGCGTACGACTTTTACGCTCCAGCTTGCGGGGGAGTGTTGGAAAAACCATGTATTTAGGCCCATTAATTTGGCCCATATTGGAGCCCACTTAGATTTAGATTTATCCCACATCTTGTGTTTGAGATTTTTCTCCTCTCTCTTCCTATATATATGCGTATTCTTTCCAAGTGTAAAACAGTTTTTGGATATACAAAGTTTACTTCTTCCACTTTCTACAATCCCCAAAATATGGAAAATAAGGTTTCCCGCAGCGACTCATCACCGGTGCATAGACAATTTCCGTAAACAAGAAGCCTTCACTCAACAAAAACTGAGCAGTGGAATAAGTTCCACATGCTGACAAGTCGTCTAAATATACCCAAAATATGGATCAACATGGAATAGGTTCTGGGAATCTAAGTCCATAATGCATCATTGTCGGGTAATCAATGTATGTGTGCTCTTACTAAGTGCAACAACTACTTGATTAGTGACACTGAATTTGTTCCTCAGATGGAATGTAAACTCTTGTAAATATGCAGCCCACATGACATGTTTCTTGGTATCCTTCTGGCAGTTTAGGCCCTTCAATATATAATGGCCCATTTTTAACACGAACTTGTGCTGCAATATGTTTTGTTACTTCACTTTTCGTATTTTGCACTAGATGCTTCCAGTTTAGAAAACATATGTTACCGTTAATGTTAGATCTGTTTAGATCATATTATTAGTTTACTGCCAGCAATTTGATAATAGCTTAGTTTTTCTGTATAAAGAAAGGGCAGCCCGGTGCACAAAGCATCCCGGTGCTGCTAGGGTCCGGGGAAGGGTCCCACCACAAGGGTGAAGTGTTAGGCAAACCTTATCCTGCATTTTTGCAAGTGGCTGCTTCCAGAGCTCAAACCCTGCATTAGTTTTTTGTATAATCGTGTTTATTGATTGGGTGATGTAGCTTTTAAATATTTTCTTATTTCTTAGTGCTTTTTTATGCCAACCTATTCTTTTCTTACTGAGTAAATGAATGGTGAATTCTTGATGAAACATCTACCAATGTACCCCCTTCAATAGTGTAATAAGCTATTACCAGGTGGACTTTCTTGTTAGATGCCCAGGTTCGAAGAAAAATAATTCATGCAAAGTTTTTAATATTAAAGTAGCGATTGATTTATATGCTAATTGTCATTGTTTACATTTTCAATATTTAAACGGCTAAGGGAGTTTATTGTTTAAAAAATTTCTGAAGAAACAAGGGAGTTTCTTCCTTTGAACTTTAATACATGTCTGTTAACTTCTTCAGGTTTGGGTCGAATTGCGGGACTGCTTACTATGGAAGCAGAAGATACCAAAGTTTCATTGGACGCTCTTAAAAAGGTTGGTTTCTCATTAGCAATGCATATTGTGGCAGCAAAACCATTATTCTTATCAAGGGGGGATGTTTCTTCCGAAGCAATAGAAAATGAGCGAGATATTATTAAATCTCAGGTAATTTATCGACTTGAAAGGCGGCTTTTGTTTTTGTGAGTTATATTATAGTTAAAGCAGTCATGCATATCTAGGGCTGTTTCTTCTACTATTGTTGACAAGGAGATCTGACGTGCAAGTTTTTTCAGCATTAAGGTTCTTACTAAAGATTTTGCGATAAATTGTTACGCATCAGTCGTGTCGTAGCGTTTAAGTGTTTTAACATTTGTCGTATGTTTGTGTTATTTACAATTATGTCATTGGTGCCTATATATAGGGTCTTTGGGGTCTTGCAATGGGCATGGAAGAATTAATCTAAGGTTTCTTTTATCTCTCTAACTTCCCCGCTCTCTCTCTAATCTTCCCTCCTCCCTTCTAGGGTTTCATGATTTTCATCTCTCCCTCACCTCCGTCAGCCCTTCCCCTCGCCGGATTCCTCCTGGAATTTGTCTGTGATCCTAACAATTGGTCTGACCTGCCTCAACGCCCGCTATCTTGCCGTCGGTCCTCGAGATCGTCTGAAAAATATTCGCTTTAGAGCGCATTCGCCCAATCCCGCGCCGATCAGCAGGTTTTCGCTTCGTCTCGCCATTTCTGCTCGGCAACTGTGCGGCATCGCAAATCCCGCCACCCCCCCCCCCCCTCATGCATCGCACATTTTTCGCATTCTTGCGCGCTTTTCCGCCGCACACCTGTGCGGGATCGCCGATCCCACGACACACCTTTGTCTGCAACGCGCATCACGTGTTTCTGTCGCTTCAGCGCAGGGCCTCCTCCGATCTGCCGTTCCCCGTCCACCCTACCGACGGCTCCGCCGATCCCTGTCCAGCGTCGCTTCCCTCCTCGCAGACCCCCCGAACTGCCGCAGGAAGGCGGTCAACCTTCCATTCCCGCTGCCCTAAGCCCTATTTTTCCTTGTTTTGAGCAGCGCTCTGCCGCGAGAAGCCCAAGCCGCTGTTTTCGCCCACTTCCAGCTCAAATCCTCCAATTCCGTCGATGTCTTCATCAAATCAACCCCCCTACCGTCCGCAGTCGCGAATTTCCGCGACCCTGCTCCGCCAAAACCCAACCAGATCCACCTTCTGCATTGTCCCACCCTTCCGCAGCCCTATTAAGCTAAACCTTCACCGGCCCCCCTTCTCCCAGCCGCCATCCGTCGTCTTGTTCCTCCAGGGCTCCCACCATGGCCGCCGCCCACTCAGCCGCTCCCAGGCCGCGGTTCTTGCCGTCGCCGAACGCCCGCCCTCAGCTGGATTTTTCTGCCCTCGCTGCACAAATCCAGGCCACATGTGCCTCTCTCCACACCAAAATCGATCGTCTCCTCGGACGGGCCTTCGCTACCTTCCACGAGGTTCCCTGCCCTAGGTCGCCTCCACCACGGCTGCCTCCTGCACCTTGCGAGAGTTCTCCTGCCATGCCGCCCCAAACATTCCTCGACGACACCAACCTGTCGCTCCGCCCCGCGGTCGATCTTCCCGTCTAATACGCATCGGCCGCTAATGTACTACCTCTCTCCACGGTGGTCGTCCCTCCACCGCGTCCGCCACCTCTCCCGTTACCCGCTCCGCCGCCTCCGGTCAACTCGCCTCCTTCTCTACCAGCTCTTACTCCGCCTTCCTCAGTCATGCCGCCCCTCCGGCCATCTCACTGTTTTCTCTCTCGACTTTTGCTCCAACGGCCCCTGTTTCCACCAGCCACATCACCTCCTTTTCTTCCTCCTCGTGCTCCGTTGACCCCGGCTGACCCGTTCCTGCTGCCGGTCGTCGCGTCTCCGACATCCTTGGGGTTGCTACTCCACCGACCCTTGCGTTGCCGCCCCCTCCGGCCATGCCTTGCCTTGCTTCTTCCACCGGCCGCATCACCGCCTTTTCTGCCTCCTCGTGCTCCGCTGACCCCGATGAGCCCATTTATGCTGTCGGCCGTCGCGTCTCCAACATCCTTGTGGTTGCTGCTCACCACTGCTCCTCCGACCTTGCGGAAGCCATTACTTCCACCGCTCGTCTTTCCGAGGGCGCTGCCGCTACTCGCCAACACCGGCACCGCTGCTACGCGCTATTTGACCTTGTTCTGACGGGAGGTCAAGGTACCAAATGACCCGACCACCCGCATGGTACACGAGCTTGAAGGCAAACTTGTTTTGAGGAACGGATGGAGTGTTACACATCAGTTATCTTGCATTATTATTATTATTTATATGTTGAGTCGTGTGTATTGAGTCGTGTTGTATCGAGTCATGTCGTAGCGTTTAAGTGTTTTAATATTTGTCGTATGTTTGTGTTATTTACAATTATGCCATCGGCGCCCATATATAGGGCCTTTGTGGTCTTGTAATGGTAATGGGTGAATTAATCTAAGGTTTCTTTTATCTCTCTAACTCCCCCCCCCCCCCTCTCTCTAGTCTTCCGTCCTCCCTTCTAGGGTTTCATCTCTCCCTCACCTCCGCCGGCCCTTCCCCTCGCCGGATTCCTCCAGGAATTTGTTTGTGATCCTAACATAAATTTTGCCCTGTTTGATGTCCATATAATTATTACCAGTTCTTTTTTTACTTTTATAACATCTTTAAGCTTGTTAAATAAGATATAGACTTTTTTTTATCAAGAAACACATGAACAGAGACATTCTTGACATAAGCACGCAAATTGAAGTAAGCTTTGTAATGGGAGCAAAAGTCTCGTGATAATCCACACCATATGACTAGAAAATCATGTGCAACTAGACTTGTAACTTTAAGTATGAACTTAGAAAAGGAGTAGCCATCCGGAGAGGTAGAGGAGGCTGATTCGGGGGCTGGACATCAAGATTGATGCAGTTCCACACTGATTTCTGGAGTCAGGGTCCGTTAGGGTGTCCAGCAGCAGTATTAAGTGGGGCTGCAGGTTTTAGGAGGGATGGGGAAAGGGCCTAGAGGGGGAAACGGGACTGGGAAGTGGCTTTGGGGGCTTGGCAGTGATTGATTTTTTTGCTTGGATTGCAGAAAACAACACACGGGCACAGGAATTGAAGCCAACAATAGTCAGACATGGGAAAAAGGTTGGTTACTGAATTCGGCTAAATAGGAGAGATGGTTATGGTGTGGGAGAATGTCCAGTTAACTGATTAAAAGAGGAAAAAAAAGAAGAATGACAGTTAATTGCTGATGAGATTTTGGTTGGTAGTTATGGGCAGTTACTGCTGGAGAAGAGGTAGTTATTTGGTGGTTATATGGATTTTGGGGCAAGAGAAAGATATAATTATGGAAGGGAAGGGGGAAAAGCAATTATTACAAGCAGTTTTGGGAGATTAATGGGTGGTTATTGAGTTGTGGGTAGTTATCGTGAGTGGGGTGCTTTTGAAAAATTGTTACCTTGGCTTCAACACCAAAGGTCTATGAAATCGGCATCGTGGAAGAACCGCGAGAGCCCGAAAATTCTCTCCAAATTCTGCGATCTTTGAAAATCAACCCTTAGACCCATATTTATAGACTTAAAACCCACTATGGAAACGTGATTACCAGCTCGGATCGTCTATACAACAATCGTATCTCCGCCTTATGCATATGTAGACTCTCCGATAAGTGTCATCCCATCCTCGATCCGCGATCCTCATCAATAACCTTCTCCCTACCTTCTCCCTAAAGGGCGCGAGCGATGAGACAAATTCTGAAGTATTGTTGTAAATCATGACAACCATCTCAACATAGATCAATTTCTTCCATGATGGATGAGCAAGGGAATGATTCACTGATGGGGTATAGGACTAAACATCAAGTACAGATTGTGGAAGACATACTTTGCAAATAGGATAAGGGAAACTCATTGGCGTGAGGCCTTATGTGCATCAATTGGAACTGCAAGGACGGGTTATTAGGTGAAACTGACTCTATGCCATGATGTTGAGTTGGGGAGGTGGTATGCCTGATCAAGTGAATGGAGACCCTGGCTAGGTTTTGAGTTGGATCAAAACCAATTCAATACATTTTGAATCCTTACAAGCTAGCTTATGCACTCAAAAATACTTGCAAGCCTAAAGTGCTCACTGAAAATTTGATTCCAATGAACTCCATTTTCACATACTTTTGCAACCAGATGTTTAGTTAAACGCAAATACACTTTATGTTGTCATTGAGATTGTTATATTAAGAGATCTTTTTAAAGATAAATATTTTGCGAAACAAATTTTTTAAGCTCTGTTTATACTTAGTTCGAGTGTAAATAACGTTGTGTTATGTATAACATTTGAGCATAATCGAGCTAATTTTTATTGGGCTCAAATTGATTCTGCTCAGCTCGAACCATAATTCAAATTTGAGTTTATTTAAATTTCACTGAACAATTTTAGTTTAGTGAATTGTTATTTGGAGAGCAAAATTTTCTGTTCACAGATTTTTACTATCCGCAGCTCTAAAGGGAGCCAGATTTGTTAACTGCAGGCATTTTGTTATCCGCAGACCGATGTAGAAAAAAACATATTCATTCCTACAATTATACATTTCATCTTAGCAAAAATAGTACGAGTAAATATGCTGCTTGAGTATAAGATTCAAAACTTAACCCAGGAGTTAGGAAGCATTCTCTTTTGAACAAGGGAATTGATTCGAATTCAGGTAAAACCTATGCTTATATGGATTCAGAAATAAAAAAATTCTCTGTACAATGCACTAATAGACTTAGAGACCTGTGCACCACATAAGAAGATTACTATTTAGCAATGATGATCCCTTAAATTATACAGTCAAAAGAACAAATCACATTTTATAAATAATATAGGAATGATGTTTCATCACTTCAAACAACACCGAATACTTCTAACATCCCTAATCTGCATCCTCCCATGAATTAGAACTGCCACTAACATCTAGAAAAGCTTCAGCAATAAGGCTTCACGCATCAACCTCAAGAAAGAAACCTTCTCACCAAGTGAACCATCCCTGAGCTATGCAACCTTTGAGAATGCTCAGTCAACAAATCTTTGTTTGGGGTAATCCACGCTTCCATCAATTCCCTCAATATATCAATATATCAAGCGCTTCATCGAAATCTTTGTTCTTACAGAAGGTGGTAATCAAAATCTTTGTTCTTACAGAAGTTTTGTGGTTAAAAAACACCTCTTGCCCTAAAATAATATAAGTCACTGCAGTGCAGGCGGGTAAGAGGATGACTACACGTGGGGTGATTTCTTGCTGGAAATGATCAAATGCCGATGGGAAAGGGGATGATTGAGGCCTTTGGGCTTGGAAAAGAAGCGGACGACAAAATGCCAACGAGCTCGGGGAGGCTACACACGAACTAAGAGGGTCGGGCTCGGGATATCCCTTGACGCAAACAAAAGCCGACAGAATTTGATGGAGAGCTGCTGGCTCAGGGAGGCCTGCTACTTCACCGACAGGTTCCATGGAGAGTCGTGGCTTAAAGAGGAACAAATAGGGCACGACCCCTTTACATGTTTTAGGCATGAAGCTCGCAAATAGAGGGTTCCAAAAATATAATAGGATCTTAAACTTAAATAATATGGGAAAATTTTGGTTTGCAGATAGAGGAATGCGCTTTGCGAATAACTACTCCCTTAATTTATAGCTCTAACAAAGCCTGAATCTTGAATCTGTCTTATTGGCAACCTCAATTTGGCATACGTTTTTCTTATGCTCCAAGAAATTATTCTGACATGAATTGGGCTACATTTGAACTTAGCAGGTATCTCTTCATTTTCTTCCTTTTCAAAATCCTCTCTCATGTCTATGAATTGTGTTCGATTCTTTTTTAATATTTACGGTATGCTATTCATTCATCCCGTTAGATTGAACCTTCCTTTTTTGTTTCAAGCATAAAGTACTTGATCTGAATTGTTTTTTAAAAAAATTGGTTTCAGGCTTTAAATTCTGGAAAATCTGAAATTGCAATGGAAAAGATGATGGAAGGTCGTTTGAGAAAATACTTTGAAGAGGTAGTGCTGCTGGAGCAAAAATTTGTAATGAATGATGCTATTGACATAAAGGTATCATGATCATCTCATATTTTATTATTGTATGTGTTATTATTTTCTGAGTCTAGTATAGTTCTAACTCTGATTACATATATTCTCCAGGCTAGTGTATTGCTAGTTGAGGTGTACATTTAACTCATTTCTCGCGAATAGCTTGTGTTCTACCTATTAAGCAGTCTTACTTAGCTCCTTTGTCATTGATCTCGCCAAACATGAATGCAGTATTTGATGGAGTTTGCTATGATCCGCCTCCCGTTCGGACAATTCGAGCTCACGGATGTATCCGGATGACCGTTCCGAGTCAAGTTCATGTATTTATTTTTTATTTTTGAGTTGTATTTGACACCCGATTGAGTTGAGCATTGTGAGCCGTTTGATTCGGGTTCCTTAGTAGTTATTTTCTTTTATATAGGAGAGCAGACAGTGGTTTTGGGCATCAACGGTTTTCAGAAAAGTTTTCTTCGATCACGCTGGTGAACTCCGGCCCTCGGTGCGACGCCGAGCCCTCTCCCCCTTGGTGCGACTCCAAGGTTATCTACTACACCCGATCCTTCTTCTTCATTGCCGTCCATCCTCGCCAGTCCCGTCTTCTCTTCTCCCGCAACGCTCGCCACTTTGGAGCTGCAACCCTCTGTCACTTTCAGATTTTTAACTCCCCGTTGCCGCACGTATATCCCCAGAGCCTCCAACCGATCCACTCCCCCTTGCATCCTCGCCGTCCAGGCCCTCCAGCCCCTGGATAACCCTTTCCCACCTCCCATGTACAGTGTCCCAGGCCCTCACATCAAGGTCCGGGCTTCCTACATGCCAACCATACTCAGAATCCTAATCGGACCCGCATCCTGTTGCTGGAATACAATTCCAGTTACTGAAATTCACCAAGCTCCCCCCTCAAACTCCTATTCCATCCACTGGACTCTTCTCTCCCATCCCATACTACTCCCTCATCCAGTCATCTACATCATTTCAGTCCACTGATCAGTCATCTTCAGCCTTCCAGCCCCCCCTGAAGTAGTCTTTCACCTTGGTCGAAGCTTGCAGCCCTAAAACCTTCATCATTTCCTCACTTTGCGGTCGCCTGCATGCGTAAGTTGTCTGGTGTGTTTTATTTTCTATTATTGTGTACTTGGTATGATATTTTAAGAGATGCAATGTTATATGTTTTGGTTTTCCATGAAAATCTCTCGACTTGCAGGATATATTCAGCGCGTGCTTAAAGTTACTTGCGCCTCAAAACTTATGGATCCACGCTCGCTCTTCAATTTAATTATCCGTGAACAAATGTGCACCTGCTTAAATTTTATATATATATATATATATATATATACAAGTGAATTATTATTATACTCATATTAGTTAAGAGTGTTAACTCAATAACAACTCGTGCAAATCTTAGCGACCTGTTTCCAACCCTAAATTGAACATTTCAATATTAATTAACAAATTTGAGCAAAATTAACAAACACTTTTGAACACGAACAACAATTTGAGACACGAAGAATGATAAACTTAACTATGGAACACGAACAATGGATTGTTTGTTTATGCTTGCTACAATGATAAATGTCCAAATTCAATGTATTGTGCGGTAGCACTTCAAGTAACTTTTAGTAGTCTACATTAAAAAAGACGCTGGTATGTTTAAAATAACATGACAAAATGTTTTTACTCTATTTGTTCGCACGGTATGGCACACATCTCAAATAAACTATATTTTGAAATGTGGCTATTTTCAGTTCAACTGTTGGTTTAGGCTCCGTTTGGGAGGACTTATTTTCACCGGTCAAGCGGGCACAACCGCATGAATCATGTCTTAATTATGCTCTGATTCATGTGGTTGTGACCGCTTGACCCGTGAAAATAAGTCCTCCCAAACAAAACCTTAATTTCTGAAAATAGCATCCCTTTCACTTGTTAAAACTTCTTGCAGAATTTGCTCAATGACTTGTCAAAAGAAGTCGGTTCATCAGTAAAGATCGGCAATTTTACGAGAATTGAAGTCGGCGAGGGGATTCAACGGTGAGTATCTTTTTGCTGCCCATGACCGTTCCGTATTAAAAATATAGTTTTTTATTGTTCGTCTAATCTCGGTTTATTTATTTTTTTCTCTTTGCCTATGAGATCCTATTCTTTTTCTCCTATTAAATTTTAGATTCTTTCTCTGTTACATTTAGTAAAATCTATAGATGCATAAAGAGAGGGATCTATATGAGCCCATGAGTTACAGCATTCACTATACTCTGGGACTCAAGATGCAGTGAAAAACTAATGTGCAAATTATTAGAAGTTCTTGATAGTTTATATGAAAACTCTATATTCTCCTATAAAGAGATATTTATGTGTGAGGGTGCCAATTTCCAAGATATGCTTCTTTGTAATTTAAACACTCAAGGATGTTCCTGGAATGCTTTTGCAGGGTTGAAGACTCTTCCCCTTCTATTACTGCTCATACTGCCTGATTGAATCTGGAGCTTTCTTGAATGAAGGAAAAAATCTCAATAAAACTCTTATAGCAGGATGCAGTGTGCTTTTATTATATATATAGGGCTATTTACCGGGACCTTCCCTCGCAGCCGTAACGAATAGGACCGTTTTCATTTTTTCATTACAAATCTACTCAATCCAGCTGAAGGCCACCGGTTTTAGGCTCTGTTTGAGGGGACTTATTTTCACCGCTTGACAACATGATGAAAAGAAGTCCCCCAGTTCCGCCGCCCTCGATTTCGGGGCCCAACAGAGGTCCAAATCGGCTAAATCAAAACGTGATCAACATTTGTTCGTTTGGGTTGATCACGTTTCGGTTTGAGATTATCTTGACTTCATTTTCACCTGTCAAACGGTCATCACCGCGACAGGAAGTAGTTGACAGCACATTGAGCACATATTTAAGTCCGCAGGATTCAACTAATCAAGCGGTCATGACCGCTTGAGCCATAGATAGTATATATATATCAGGGAAGATTTTTGTATGCGGTCGTAACCGCTGAAATAAGAAAAGAGCTTAAGAGGAATTTTATTTTTCTTCATGTGTAATTTCAGGGAAAAATAAATGAAAACTTAAGGAGTTATCAGTGTTGTCAATTTAACAAAGTTAGAGGGGAGGTCCTGATAAATCACCCTATATATATATATATATATATATCAATATGACAGCATTAATTTTTATGAGGCAACTGGCTGTGTTGAAAAGCAAATACTTACATAAGTGAGATCCAATGACCAGGATGATTCAGTTTTGTACTTAGTTTTGTTTACTATCATTAGATTTAGGAATAATTACCAAAACTTTCCTTAAAAATTAGCATAATTACAGGTTGCACCCTCTTATTTGAAATTACAAAAATTCCTTTTGAAGTTTACATTTCATAGCTTCCGCGTATTCTCTCAGCGTAAATTTTTAGGGGGTTATTTTTGTTCAATGGATGTTACAAAATATAAACTTTAGGGGAGGTTAATGTTATGAATTGTAAATTTCAGTGGAGATTTTTGTAATTTTAAAAGTATGAGCAGTACAACTTGTAATTTAGCAAACATAGGCTCCGTTTGGGGGACTTATGTTTCATTTGTTTTAGCGGTGGTGGGTCGATCCGGTGGTTGGAAACGGAGAGTTCGAACCGGAGGGGGGAGGTGGCTTCTCCAAACAGAGTTTTTTGGGACGCTTCTCAAGGTGGGCGGGTGGAAACGGAGCAAACGCCGCCGGAGAATCATTTGTTTACCCTCCTTCCGGCGGCGTTTGCCCTAAACGGAGTTGGGAGAATCATTTATTTTCACCGGTTAAGCGGTTACCACCGCATGAATTGGACCGTTATTAAGGTCCAGTTCATGCGGCTGTAACCGCTTGACCAGTGAAAATAAGTCCCCCCAAACAGAGCGTTAGGCTTTGTTTGGCACGGTGGTGGCGGTCGTAAATGCATGGATTAAAATTTCATTCGTTAAGAATCATCTAACAAACATCATCCGTTTGAACATGAAAGTGGATGAAATTCCTTAGGTGGATGCTAACATATGACAATTTAACCCCCCTTGTATAAAAAGATATAAGGGCAGATTGGTGCAATAAGCATCGTGCGTGATGAGGGTCCCATCATAAGAGTGAAATATAGGCAAATATAATCTAGCATTTTTGCAAGAAGACTCTCAGGACTCAAACTTATGACCTCAAGTCACACATCTCAACTCAACTGGTGCGTCAAGACTCCCTTTTTAATATAAAAATATATATAAATAGCAAAAATAATTACATTATTTATAGATGAAAATGGCATCACACCTGTAATTTCCAAATCGACATTTGAGACCTTTTTTAAAATCAGGAAATGATAAAAAATCAATTTAAAAATTATGATTTAAGCATTTATTTCTACCCCTCATAAAGTTGATTTAAATTTCTTGATTAATTTTAGGTAGATATGTAATTTGAAATAATTGTTAAAAAAAAACTATGTGCATGTTTTTGAACCCAGGTCTTGAGAGAAAAAGTAAAGGTCAACTGTGATATATAAATATTTGCAGGCCTTTTCTATTTATTAAAAAAAAATCATTTTATTTTATTAACCATAATTGTTATTTATTATAGCAAAAATATTCATCAAAGCAACAGTGAATTAAAGACAGCAACTTTAAACACCAAAAATATTTTCAGTGAAAACTATTGTGAAAAGCCGAAAATAACATATTTATATTACGAGTGAGATGCGGGGCTCCGCCTCTACGGCCAATCGTAATAGTACCTCTACGCTGCTTTATCCCGCCCACAACATTGTCACAGCACGACGACGCTGTCGCCGCTTGCAAACTCCTAAGTGTTATACTACGCTCGTCGCTCATTTTTACGATGTGCATGTGATGTCTCCCTACAGTATTAAAGGGATGATTAGGATAGTCCAATGCTTAGAATTGTGTCTCCCTACAGGTAGCAGTGTGAGACTAATGTGATGTATAAGGGGGCTTGCCACATGTGATAATGGAGAATGCATTTTTTATTGTACTTAAAGGACATTGTGTATATGAGAACACATTTTTTAAAAATTAAAAAATCACATAATTTTTTAAAATTATAATTATTTTAATAAAGAGAGGTAAAATAGAAAAATAAATCTTTAATCAAAAAATATTTTTTTTCTTTTTAATATAATACAGATATAATAGAAAAACTCATCTATACTATGATTATATATACTGCATTAAAAGTGAAGCCCCTTATCTGCTATTGTGATTGCATGAGAGTACATTAAAGAAGAAGATGCTGAGCTAATCTGCTTTATTTATGAAGAAAAGGGAAGGAAAAAAAACAAACTCACTTTCTACTTAAAAAGCCCATAAATCAATCCAAACACCTCTAAACTAATCTTTTCAACCCAAATTCAAAACTTTAGTTGCATTTCCAACCATTTAATAAAATAATAACTCATGCTTCAAAAATACAAATTTTACAAATTCTTGTGTCGGCCGGGCGCACCTACAAATTTCTCTGATCGGAAACCGCCAACCTGGAGGCGAAAACAAGAACGGGCGGCTTACTGCCTACATGTTATACGGAGGAACACGACCGCCGAAGAGACCTGGACTTGAAGGTCCGCAATATCAACGTCATGGCCGCCTTCAACTAGGCCCCACCGGTCGACCTGTGCAGGCGCCAAACACGAGTTAATTAACCCGACACGAGTAGAAATCATAACTAAACCATAACAATGACCTGCAAGTCTTCCTCGAGCCTAATCAATTGAATGGCTTCCAGGACGTTGAGCCTCTGGCGGTGGATTGCCAGCGGTATGACCAAAGAATGCGCAGCAGCCGCAATTGCGTCGATCGCCGCTAGCTCGCAGTCACTGGTCTTCTTGAGAAGGCTTTCGAAAGCGTTGACAAGGCCGCCCTCTTGCTTGCCACCAAAGATGCTAGAATATACTTCGGGCTTGAACCCAAATTCTGATTTAAGCCACTCAAGCAAGGGATCAATTTTCTCCTCTTGTTTCTCTGCCAAATGGTGAACCAATAATAAATGGAGGAACAAAGTATTTATTTATGTACACTTATAAAATGCTTAGAAAAAAAAAGTAAAGATTCTTCACATTAGATGAATCTAATTGTTGAGTTGTTGAAATTAATTAAAAGTGAAAATGCTTTTTTGGCTTAGTTGACCAAAATTTGAGGCTTAGTTGACCTAATTTTCGGCTTAAATAGAGAAAACGCGTAAGAAAAATAAGCACGCACGGTCAAACGCATGACCGTGCGTTATTTAATAGCACAAAAACACACGGGCAGAGACAGAAAATAATTTTTAATGTGCAGAATTTTGTTCATGCACGATCGTGCATTAAGAAACGCGCGACTAGAGCTGTCACGATTTCAGTTCGGTTCCGGTTCTAGTAAAACCATGAAACAAACCGCTAAGGGAACGATTCTTCAAATTAGAACTAAAACTATATTTGGTTTGACCGGTTCCGGTTCTGGTTCCAGAATAATTTTTAGAACCGCCGTGTCAACGGTTCTAGTTACGGTTCAACAAGAACCAAAACCAAACTGACCATTAACGGTTCAGTCCGGTTCCATACGGTTCGGTCCGGTTCCATACGGTTCGGTCCGGTTCCAATCGGTTCCAAGTAGAAACAGAATCAAATTTGGCGAAATAAATGAGGGAGGCCAAAAAAAAAACCGGAGGAGAAATGTAAATTTGTTGATTTGTTCTATTTTTTCCAAGAGAAACTTCGAAGTCCGGGGCAGAGACAGGAATTTTTCATTACTCCAAGAAGGATTACTTTTTTGTATAATATAGTAACACTAAAAGTTAAAAACTGAAATCGCAAAACAACAAAATTGCACAAAATTGCACTGATTTTAAACCACACCGATTTTAAACCACGTCGATTTTAAACCGCACTGTGATTTGGTTGTAGAGCGGCTTCATTGGTTACAAAACAACCTAGTTTGCAATGCGGTTTTTGGCGGTGCAAAATTGGCAGAATCGTGTCGCACCGTCTTTTTTGCGAGGGACTGACATTCCAATCGTCTCCAACGAGTACAAGTTACTTTAATTATATCAGAAAATGTATGAGTAAAACTAAAGATACATTATATAATATTATAAAAACCGAAACTGCACCGCAAGAACCGACTCCAAACAATATCAATGTCAAACCACATCGCACATTTTGGTGTGGTGCGGTTTTGTTTGGTCCAAAATCGATGTCTTTTAGTGTGATTACGGTTTGGGTTCGAATCATGTCAGTTTCATCCATAATAAAAAATCTAAATATTATATATAGATTATAAAAAATAACAATATAATAATAATATTATTATTATTAAATAATAATAATAAACGGGTTGTGGTTCAGTCCTGATTCGTTCCGGTTCGGATCGGGTCTAAAAATATTGGAACCGCATGAGTCTTGTATGTTGCGGTTCCGGTTCCGGTTCTGGTTCCGGTCCGGATAATAAAATGAAAGAACTACACTCGGATCAATGTTAGTCACGGTTCCAAAATTCAAACCGGAACCTGAATAATTTGTGAACGGTTCGGTTCGGTTCTTTGCGGTTCCGATTCGATTTTGGTTCGGTTTATGGTTTTCGGTTTTAAGTGACAGCTCTACGCACGATCATGCGTGAACAAAATAAAAACATAATTTTTTTTGACAAAAAGAGGAGGTCGAATGATTTTACTCACGCACGGGCAAAACCAACTATGCGTGAACAAAACACACGACTAGGGACAGATCGCCAAAAAGGGTGCATAACGCACAGTCGCAGCCACCGTGCGTGAAGGAAACGCACGACCGTGTGATTTCTACAAGACAGAATTTTAAAAGAATGGGGATCTGTCCGCCAGCAAAACAAACCACAAATCGGGGCACATGCCACCAACACATAGAACAGCTGAACATATCAAAATAAAGAAATGAGGAGCACAATAGACTTACCCCCAGCAGAATAGTGCGCAATTGCACACCACAAATGGTCAAAACGTGTACTTCGAGTGAAAGTGTAAACGATTGAAATATAAGCATTTAGAAACTAAAAATGAAGTGCATGTGCGTGAAAACGAGCTCAGATGAGTCTGAAAAACATTATAAATATCGGACTCATTAGTGAGCATGGATATGCAGTTGTAAGACATGCATAAAACCTGAGGTAATGTGTTATAGACAAGTTTTTGAAGGCGATTTCGGGTCAATGTGTGTTGTAGTGTAGGATGAGTTCCTCTTAGGCATGACACATCATGTGCGGCGTGGACTGACGCAACTAACGCTTCCAATGAAGGGTTTAGTGATTTTCTCACTCAAAGCAAGGGCGACGTGAGGGAAGTGCATCGAGCATAGGAGGAGGAATGGATGAAGGGGGCCCCTCTAATTATTGGATGATCAGACCGATCGAAACTGTTCGAGCTGCAGCGGCGGCATGCCAGGCAAGAATTGATGGATTGTTGAAGACGATATGACTGTGCATAGAAGAGGATGAGGGCACTGCGCGTGAGTCGACAATGGAAACGGTCGGGTTGTTGGGGCTAAACGAGGCAACTAGGAGAGCGAGTGGTTGAAACAGTGGTCTAATTGACAAAAGTTTGTGGTTGACGCAGAAGATCACGCTGGAGATGAGACGCAGCCGGGAGATTGCGTGATCAACGACGTGCAGGAACATTAGTAGAACAGTGGACCCTCAGGCTGATCGAGGATGAAGCAGTGCAGAACGGTAGATTCGGGGTGGGCTAGAACCATGGACAAGGCTGGATCTAGGGTTTCTCGCGACCTAAGTTCAAGTGGGGGGAGGGGTATCGTTTTAGAATCCTGGAATGATAACTGATACACTAGAGGTGTGTCCTTCCCAGTCCTCTCGTACTAGAGAAAGGTCTTCTCAATGCTCTAAAGCCCGCACCGGATACGGACTGAATTGTCTCGTGACCTTACAATTACGAGTTATACTCACGTCAAGCTCTTGGGGATTGATTCCAACAAAGAATTCGCTCCAAGAGAGTTCCTAAGACGACTTGCAAGATCGTCCTATAACTGTAGCCCTACTCTCCATTATATGATAGGGGACCAAAATATCAAGTGTTGCAAGCACAAGTGACGCAGGACGGAGCTATGTGAAAATATATGTCGGTACTGACACGCTAATGCAAAACTACGTGCAAATGTGATAGGGTGGTGCCGACACGCTAAAAAAAACCTAAGCGGACGTGCGGAATGAATGCGACAAATCCAAACTAAATGATGCGTGCAAATGAATTTAAGATTTTCAATCCGGAATTAATGTTAGCAAATATAATTTTCTAAGGTTTGCAAAAAATTAGACAAGGTGAGCTTTGAAATTTTCTGACACACGAGCAAAATCACACACGTCATCACAAGTGGTGTTTTTCACTAAAACTTGCACAAATTAATTTTAAAGGATTCAAAGAAATTGAACAACACTAACAATCTCAATACTCAAGCACATACAAGATATTCACATAGAATTTAAAATAGAAAATAAAATAACACACTAAATTTATTACTCACAAAATAGGAGTTTGGCGGTGGCGGTGTCCGAGGCGAGGAACGAATGAAGGTGGCTCCACGACAAGATCAAGTAGAAACTGTTGAAGGTGGTTCCACGACAAGAATCACATAAATGGAAGGGACGAATAAATGAATTCGACTGTACGGTGTGGGGATCGTGAAATGGGGGGAAAGGTTGGTCGAGATGAGATAAAAGTCAGTGTGTGGCTATTGCTGCGGGGAAGATGAAGTGGGAAGAGGAGGATAGTTCCGTGGCTCTGACGGGAGAAGGAAGAGGGAACCTGGAGTTGTGTTGGCGTTGTTGAGCAAGCAGACGGCAAAGTGGTGATCGCAGAAAGGAACGTCAGCGAACCTGAGGGATGGCCGGTGGAATTGAGGGATGGTGAGCGCACGAAAGCGTGCGGTTGTCAGGACGTCAGCGAACCAGAAGACCGGGTGTTGCTTTCGGCGTGGCTTTTACCCTTAGGGAAATATTACCAACTACTAAAATATACATGATATTATATACATATGTAAGTAGCTGCGACCAGGGCAATAGGATGCTCAGATATTTACTGAAGGATCCACCAAAATACAGACATTTCACACTATAAGGCAGAGGCAAGCATAGTGTGTTGGGAAAAGTGTTAGCATAGAGAGATCAAAAAAACAAATGAAAAAAATACAATCTCGTATAGTTTGAGTTAAAAATATTATCTCAGTTTTTTCCTATAATATCTGAGATAACAGCGTAATTTCTCGGCATTTATTTTTAATATCTGAAATAAAAGTACAATTTTTCAGCTGTTTACATAAGTAATATATATTCACACATATTTTAATAACTGGTACGAAGAGATTTCTCAAGGAAAAAAGTAAGAACAAAGAAGTTGACACGCGTCAGAATCAAAAAGGCCCGGAATATCTTCGTCGACCAAAAAATTTCTCCCAGAAGACCGGGCGTTGCTTTTGACCGGCCAGACGAGGGCGACCAGGGCAGGATGCAGCGAACACGTTAATGATATGGGGGTGCGGGATGAAGAGACGTGCAGTTACAGACATGGAGGGGATGGTGAATCGGACGGAAATCGTGCGGTTGATGAGATGAACAGTGACAGTACTATGGAATAACTGTGATATTCACGGGCAAAGGAAACGACACAATGAAAAAAGATAAATTGAAATAGCAGTCAGGACGTCACACCCCAGATTTCGCGGCGTTGCACCACGAGTGATTACCGGATCTGGATTCTCTCACAAAACTCAGCAATGAAAATAACCTGCAGCACCCGCCCCTATTTATAACAAGAGGGGGCGGTTGGGCACCCGGCGTGAACGGCTACGATTGTCCATTACGCCTAGTGTCCTAAAAAAATAAATACAGCTCCAAAAATATAAAATAAATACATATAAAATGAAAAAGGACGCTCCGGACGCGCTCGCGGTCACGGATCACCGATCCGATCAACGAATCTACGACAAATCTGCAAAAGCGGGTCCCGCCATGTGGTGGCCCAATCTCCTACAATCACGAACATGCGGTCAATCTTCATCAACGAGTTAACTAATAGTAGACTAGCATTTATGTATCATAGCTCGATCCAACACAGGCAAACAGATACCTGTTCTTACAAAAGTGAACACTCAAAAATTAACGTTCATTGAGCTGCGCTTTAAATTATTGCTTGTTTTAATGAGTGAGTTTAACTTGTGTGTTGACATCCATATATGAAACTGTAGTGGGTTGTTGAAATAGAAAATGATAAGGTTCAGGGCTAAAAGCTCCAAACCCACTAATCAAATCTGAGTGTGAGCTAAAGACCCACATCAAAATTCTAACAAAGAAACTTAAGGGAGAGATCAGCAGAGAGACAAAATGCATGCCTTAATATCATGTAGTGTTTTCAGCACATACATCTAGAAACAAAACATTGCTAAAAGTCTCTAGAATGTAACTAGAACCCTTGCTTAGGCTTTTAACTATAACTCACAAAGAAGATAACCAGAAGTTAGTTGTCAACGTGGACAAGAATTTGTTTATTTAATTTGAATGCTTAAATACAAATAAATCATGCCTTTTCAACTGTGTTAGGAAATTCAAGCCACCAATTTCACTAAAGGCTCAATTTGTTTGCACGTAATTGGAATTGTGATCAATTTCAATACACAGCCAATTCCAATGTCATTAAGAAGAAGTTGAGATTACCATAAAATTAAGTCCACGAATTTCAGTATGATCTCATTCCTTTATTGTGTCACTAAATAATGGAATTGAAATTGATCAGCTCCAATTCCACTTCCCGATGCTTAAATCTTTCCAAATGAACGGGGCCTAACTACTTTCTTTTTATGATTTCTATAGCATTAGCGGGAATGCACGTGTCTAAAAATTAAATTCATTTAAGAACTTAAAAAAATGTAAATGTGCAGTAATCTATGCTATTCGTGGATCATATGAATAGCTAATGCCATTGGACACGGCATTTATTGTGCGGTCGGTTTCAGGTATGAAGAAATGAAAATCGCCTTTAGTAGTGTCTTATGGAAGATTTTCTATTATTGTCTAATCAACTGTCTTAATAGAATAACTGAAAAGGATTTACTTGGTTTCTTCTACATCTAGCTGCAATGAATTTATATATCTTTTCAGTAAAAGAACAAAAAAGAAGATAATCACCTCTTAGTCTTCTTGACAAATCAGTATCACTAGGTGCGCGGCAAAATACTAAATCTTGGTGGAACTTGTTCAAGAGATTTTCAATTATTTTCACACGTGTGAGTGGAACCCTTTCAAGAGCAGAGCAAGCAAGCTTCATCAGGGGCATTGTGAAAGGCCTAATGCCATCTGTTTGCTGCAAGAAAGGAAATACATTATAAATAAAGAGCTTGTATTTTTGCAAAAATCTCATCAACTGCCAGGAGAAGCTTGGAAGTGCTCAATGATAAAAAATAAGCATTTAGACTAGAATAGCAAATTTTCATTATTATTGATTGTTAAAGCCCAAAGAAATGGCTCATTGTATATTTTTCCTCTTGTATTTAGGCCCGCATCTCTAATTGTAAAATCTTCCCCTATGCTATATAAAGAGGGATGTGCTCTTGTAAATGTTAAGAACTTATGGAATAATTTTTTTTATATTTCAAGTTCTCACATGGTATCAGAGCAGGGAAATCGCTAGTGGTTTTCTTATCGCGTGAATTTCGGGTCTTGCGCGAAATCTTTCCGATCTCGCGTGAACACTCCCGGCCTCACACGAAATTTCTAGCCAATTGTTCCTGAGCCAACCCGTGCTCATGTATTCTCGGGTACTCGTCAATTCCTTGCGGTACCCGCAAGCCGCGACTCTCTCGTCGATTGGGTTCGAAGCTCAAATTAGCCCTTTTACACGGATATTTATAGACCTCTACAACCTCTGACTCATCTGTGAACATCGTCCCTAACATATGTGCCTTCTCTAGTTTGCGATCTCTCCACCAGCACCTGCGACCACTTCGACCCGCGACTTCTCTAACCTCAGCGGCATCCCCAACGTTTATGAACCTATCCAACAACATTTGCACCCACTCCAGTTTGCAAATTCTTCATCGACATCTGCAACCTCTTCGGTCCGCAACTTCTCCAACCTTGGCAACATCTCTACCATCTGTGAATTTCTCCAGTAGTGTTCGTGCCTTCTAAGCATCTTACGACTTTTGAAAGCTCACCAGTGTCCGCACATTCATCCTGCGAGCTCTTTCGATTCATGCTCTCGCCGACCCCCCACCACACAAACTCCTCTTGATCTAACCAGGAACTCGCAGCCTTGTTTTTGCACATTGTCTGTGTTTTTCAAGCTCACATAAATTCTCCCCCTTCCTCGTATACACCGCTTGCTCGCAAACACTCATTTGCCTAGCTCATCGAGCTCTTATCGCTAATCTATGACGACATTTCCAGCCACTCCAGGTCTCCAACTTCTACACCACTAATCGTTTAAGTACATCTGGAAATCTTGGGACAACCTCCAAAATAACGGGCCCAAATTATCCAGATTTGAGTGTCTTTTTATTTCTTTGTTGCTCTCAACGCAAACGACATCATCTTAATGATGCCACGTCCAAACCCGTGTCTCCCACCTATGCTGATTGAGATGTCATTGATTCTCTTGTTTGCACCTGACTTGTAAACAATCTCTCTGATGAATGTTTGTCTACATTTGTCATGATGACACGGTAAAAGGGGCATGGGATCACCTTGCTGCACTTTACTCCAAGGGAGCCAAAACCTCCCACATCTACACTGTTTACTTCGATCTATTTACTTGGCCAACCCTCTCTCCCAATGAAGCATATTAAGAAGTTCAATCTATCGGTGAAGAACTTCTACAACATCAACCATTCTCTGCTGACCTTGCAATTGAGCAAAAATATTTTTAGAAACTTGTGATATGCTATCTTCTCCGTCTTCCAAACACCTACGAGATGAGCCACCAACAAATCCTAGGAGAACCAGACACTACTACCTTGGTTGTCATTGCTACTCGTATATTTGTTGTTACCAGCCTCCTGCGATAACCTCAGATTGTATCCCTTCAATCCACAGGTAATTATGCACATGTGGCAGGTTGTGGAGCACATCATGATCGTGTAAGCCGCATTGGGGGCTCACACTACGAGAAGTTTGGACATTTGGCCGAGCGTAGCTTTATGAAGCACCCTCACCTCCGTTCTCAGGTTCATCTCAGTACTACGGAGTCTGAGCCTTCTATGCCTCCTTCCACTTCACAGCAAAATCTAGTCGATGGCTCTCTTTTGCGGATATTGAGGCCCTCATCAGTGCTTTCAAGCAATATGCCTCAATTGTCACCTCTTTAGGTAGTGCACATGTTGCTACACAGGGTAATTGACTCATTGACTCTATTACCACCAATCATGACTCGGAACTTTCTTGTCTTCTCAAACCTCGAGAAGCACAGTCGATTACCATCAGTTTTGTAATTGATGATTCTCCTACTCCAGTGTGTGGAACTGGAATTGTCACTACCAACTCACTTCTCCAGCTGGACGGCACTCTCTTCGTCCAAAAATTTTCTTGCAATTGCTATCTATCATTGCTCTTACATGGAAATTACAATATTATATCTCATTTTCTCCTAATACTTGTAATTTCCAGGACCTTCACTCCAAGAGGACGATTGCTATTGGACTTAACGAAACGATCTATATTACCTCAACAATCTGCATATTCTCTCTGCATCCGGGGTCTTCACTTCTCTGCTCTAGTGACATCATCGACTTGACCGTCCACATCTATGTCGCCTCCACCAACTCATGCCCTCTTTAAAGTCAGTAACTCCATTTTAGAATGTGAAACTTGCCAATACGACAAACATCACCACACTTCTTTCCCTGTTAAGTTTTGTAAAAAAATTGTTTGCCTGTTAGACCTTGTTCACTCGGATATCTATGGTGTTAGTCCCACCAAGTTTGTTGGTCGAGGAAGTTTCTATAAGAACGTTTTGAACTTTACTTTGTATCTCTACCTTTTATAATGAAATTCGCACGCAGTTTGGTTTACCTCTCAAAATCATTCGAACCAATAATGCAAAAGAATATATGGTATTGTTCATCAGATTAATTGTGTGCATACGTACCATCAAAATGAAGTGACAGATAGTAAGAATCGTCAACTCCTCAATGTATTGGGATCATGCTGTCATAATTTCTTGTTTTCTCATTAATTGTCTGCCTTCTTCCAATCTTTAGAGTAAGACAATGTTTTCTCTTCTTTACCTAGATGGTGCACCTTTTCCCTCACCACTCGTTTGTTTGATTGTACCATCTTTGTCCACACTCTTTTCCCTGGTCGACATAAACTCTCTGCTAGCACCACCAAATGCAATTTTATTGGGTACGTCTAACTCAAAAGGGGTATTAATGTTTCGACCCTATCTCCAAATGTCAATATGTCTTTGTTGATGTTACTTTTTAAGTTTACTCCTTATTTTTCCATGAACGATGTGACGCTCATTCTTGAGGCTCACCCCCTCCCTTCTCCTCCCTCCTATCTCTGCCTCATCTTTCCCTATCATTCACGCGCCTCCACCAGATCTCCCACAACTGCCACCACCTACTGAACATATACTTCCTATTTCACCATTTCCTTATCATTATTGTCGTCCTTTAGCTTCCTATCAAACCCTCGCTCCTTCCACTCAAGAGTCCTCACTGTCAGTTCCCAAGCAACTCTCTCCTCTCTTGAAGAGTCCTCCTCAACAGACTATGATCTGGATGTTCCCAATGCTCTGCGCAAGGGGGTAAGGGAGAGTACTCAACATCCAATTGTCAATCATCAATCACCATATAAAACCCTTCTCACAAAGAAGAACTACCTTCTCTTCCATGCAAAACTTTTGGATGTATGAGTTTTGTTCAGCCGTTGGATCAGATGTAAGGATAAGTTAGATCTTAATATAATCAAATGTATCTTTGAGTGTATTCTAAGGTCAGTACAAGAGTTATAGCTCCTAGCTTAAAAAATACTGTGTAGTGTTGTGATGTTTTCACTGTAACATTCGTTAATTGACGTTGTTAGAAAAGCCCATTTAAGGGCCCATGTTGTTTATTCTTTTTCTCTCTTCTTGTATTAGTCCCACATCATGTATTAGGATTTCTCTCTTCCTTCTTCTCCTATATAAGTGTGTGTATACTTGTAACTATTATGGGAAAATAAATATACAAGGTTTTGGGCCAATTTCTACATGGTATCAAAGCGAGGTTGCATCCAGTTTCTGTCCGGTTCCGTCCGGTCCGCCCATGAGCTCTGTATCCCGGTTCCGTCCGGTCAAGCCATGCTATGGGCGAGGGGGGATGTTAATAATAGTCCCACACTGTCAATCCACTCCGCTCTGAGCTGTTTATATGGCAAGGCAACCCTCACCTGTTGAACCGGTTTTTCAGGTTGAGTTAGGCCAAACCTAACATGGTATCAGAGCCAGGTTCCGTCCTCTAGAGGTTCCTCTTGCTGCGGCCTTCTTTTTCTTCCAACCGCCCAGCCCGCCCTTCCCTGCGGCCTGGCTGTCTGTCCGCGCCGGCCTGTTTTTCCCTTTGTCCGCTCGGCCTCTGCGGACTGCCCCTTGGCATCCGCCTCTCTTCTTTCTCTCCGTGGTTCCACCCTCCTCAGGCTTCTTATAGCCATCCCCTGCTCTGACCCGTGGGACCCACCTCTGCCCCTTGTCCGCTCGTCCTCCTCTCTACTCGCGGACTGCTCCTCTCTACTCGCGGACTCCTCCTCTCTACTCGCGGACTCCTCTCCCGCATCTTGGTCGCCGTCTGCTTCGGTCCGCTACGGTCTGTCTCTAACAGCGCGGCTTGCCTCTTCCCGCGGCGACTTCTCTCTGCCCGCCTCTGCCGCGGTCTGCTCCTGACCGCCGCGTCCTCATCCAGTTCGCCGCGACCTCCTCAAGTTCGCCGCGACCTCCTCAAGTTCGCCGCGACCTCCTCAAGTTCGCCGCGACCTCATCCAGTTCGCCGCCGCCTCATCTAGCCCGCTCTGCTTCTGTCCGCTCGAGCCTCTTTGCTCGCGGACTCCCTATCCGCAATCTCTTGCGGACTTCTCCTGTCCGCTGCGGACTCCCCTCTTGTCCGTTGCGCGCTCCTCTTCTCTCGTGCTGCGTGGCTTCTTCTTCCCCGTCCGCTGCGGCCTCTCTCTTAGTCGCGGCCTCTCGTCAGTCCGCTCCTGCGCTCCTTGCTTGTTCGCGGACTGTCTTGCCTGCGGCCTCTTTTCTGTCCGCCGCGGCCTCCTTCTCTGTCCGCTGCTAAGATCTGCCTGACCGTGCGGGCTGTCTCCTTTTTCGCCTGCATCTTTGTCGCGATTTCCTCCGGTTCTTCCTCTCTCTCCACGCGGCCTGCCTCTGCTCGCTGCGGCCTGTCTCTGTCCGCGCGGCCTTTCTCTTCCCGCTGCGGCCTCTCTGTTTGCGTGGGCTGTCTCTACCGCTGCGGTCTGCCCTACTCACCTCGACCGACTCCAGTCCGCCGCGGTCTGTTCCTGCTCGCCGTCGGCCTCCCTTCTGCCAGTCGCCGGCCTCCTCTCCGCTAGCCGCCCGGCCTCGTCTCTGTCACCGCATGGCGCCTGCTGCTTCAGCTGTCACCTCTGTTGTGTCCTTCTCTACGGAGGGTCTCACATGCCTCTCTCATCATCCTTGTTGGATCGTTGATTCCGGCGCTACTCACCATATCTCCTCCCAGCAGCCCCCAGCATATCTCCACACGCCTCATCCTGCTCGCATCACTGTGGCCAACGGTGACACCCTCCCCGTCTTTGGCTCCGCTGATCTTCAGCTTACGCCAACCCTTTCTCTTTCCTCGGTTCTTCACGTTCCGGGGTCTCCCTTCAATTTATTATCAGTTAGTCGTCTCACACACGACCTTGACTGTTGTATTACTTTTTCACCCTCTTCTTTTCTTATGCAGGATCGCCGCACCCGGAGTACCATTGGTCAGGGGCAGCTGGTGAATGAGTTGTACATCTTGGATATCCCACCAACTCTTCTCTCCACCATCTCTACTGCTGATTGGCATTGTCGTCTTGGACATGCTCCCCTTCCGATTCTCAAGCGGGCTCTTCCTGATATATCTTTACAGGAGTTCTCCTGTGAATCTTGTGTCTACGGCAAACAACACCGTTCCTCTTTCCCCCCAGCCTGTACCAGGAGTCCTACTCCCTTGTCGTTAGTTCATTCTGATATTTGGGGTCCTTATAGGATCCCTAGTATTTTTGGCTTTCGGTATTTTGTTACGTTCATTGACGATTACTCCCGTACCACGTGGCTCTATTTACTACGTGATCGCACTGAACTTCCCTCTGTCTTTCGCGCCTTTTTACTTGAGATGCGTACGCAGTTCGCCACTCCTCTCAAAATCCTTCGCACTGATAATGCTCGGGAGTATACGGGTCGTGCCTTCTCCAATATCTGCACTGACTTTGGTATCATCCATCAAACTTCCTGTGCGTATACCCCTCAGCAAAACGGGGTGGCCGAACGCAAAAATCGTCATCTTCTCGATGTTGCCCGTTCCCTTATGTTCCAAATGCACGTTCCCACCGAATATTGGAACTTTGCTGTTTCCACCGCCTGTCATCTCATCAACTGCCTTCCCTCCTCTGTCCTGGATTTTGCCTCGCCCATCCAACTCCTCTATCCCTCCACCCCCCTCACCTCTCTCACCCCACGGATCTTCGGGTGTGTTTGTTATGTCCACCTTCTTGGCCCTCCTTCCGACAAACTTGCTCCTCGGGCCGCCAAATATATGTTTGTTGGCTACTCCCGCACTCAAAAGGGGTACGTCTGCTACTCTCCTACTACCGGCAAAATGGTCGTTTCTGCGGATGTCACCTTCTGCGAAGACCGGCCCTTCCACTTACCCAGCACCACCTCGTCTTCTGCTCCCTCGTCTTCTTCTCCCTCTCTTCCCCGACCCGTTGTCCCGGTTACGCCGTCTGCGCCGTCGTCTTCCTCCTCCCCCCCCCCCCCCCCGTTCCTCCTCGGGCTCCTCCCCCGCTAATCCGTGTCTACTCTCGTCGCCCATCCAAGGATGCTCCCGTGACCCAGCTCCCTGCTGCCAGCGATAGTTCGGCTGCGGTCGATCACGCTCCCGTCTCTACAGCTCATCCCTTGGCCAACTACGTCTCTCTACATCGGCTCACACCGCCTCTCTACGCATTTGCCACCTCCCTTTCCTCTATTTCTCTTCCTAACAATGTGCAGGAGGCACTTCACCACCCCGGATGGCGGGCTGCTATGCACGATGAAATGCAGGCTCTCTGGGCTAACCAGACCTGGGCTCTGGTTCCTCTTCCTGCTGGCCACACCCCTGTTAGCTGCAAATGGGTCTTTGTCATTAAACATGCGGCGGATGGCACTATCGACCGTCTGAAGGCCCGTCTTGTGGCACGGGGGTTTACTCAGCAACATGGCCTTGATTACGAGGAAACCTTCTCTCCCGTGGCAAAATTGAACACGGTTCGCGTTCTTCTCTCCTTGGCTGTTCATCGTCACTGGCCTCTTTATCAGCTGGATATCAAGAATGTCTTCCTCAACGGCGATCTACAGGAGACAGTTTATATGCAGCAGCCTCCCGGGTTTGAGACCACGGGGGAGTCTTTGGTCTGTCATCTTCGAAAATCCATTTATGGTCTCAAACAGTCCCCGCGTGCGTGGTTTGAAAAGTTCAGTAAGGTGGTCTGTGCTAGTGGCTTCACTCGGAGCTCGACTGATTTTTCTCTCTTCACCCGACATCGGTCAACTGGGACTGTGATTCTTCTGGTATACGTTGATGATATCCTGATTACTGGTGACGACACGGCAGGAATACAACAGATCAAGGCACAGTTGAATTCTGCCTTTCAAACCAAAGATCTGGGCAACCTTCGGTACTTTCTTGGGCTCGAGGTCGCCCGACGCCCTGATGGTCTTGTGTTATCTCAAAGGAAGTACTGTATGGACCTCCTTCGTGATGCAGGTTATTTTGGGTGCAAACCTGCGGAGACTCCTATGGACGCAAATCACAAGCTCTCGGACCATAGCTCTGACTCTGACAAGCTACTTACAAATCCAGAATATTACAGACGCTTGGTTGGGAAGCTGATCTACCTTACGGTGACTCGACCAGACATCTCATTTGCTGTAGGAGTTGTGAGCCGTTTCATGCATGCTCCTCGGACATCTCATCTTCAAGCTGTCGAGCGCATCCTTCGATATCTCAAGATCGCCCCCGGACAAGGACTCGTGTACAAGCCATCCACATCTCTATCTCTTGTCGCGTATTCTGACGCTGACTACGCAGGATCTATTGATGATAGACGCTCCACAACTGGATTATGCACTTACTTTGGTGGACACCTCATAACTTGGCGTAGCAAGAAACAAAATGTGGTTGCGCGTTCCTCTGCCGAAGCTGAGTACCGAGTTATGGCTGCTGTTGTCTCTGAGCTAACCTGGCTTGAATGCCTTCTGGGAGACTTAGGTGTTCGTCTCTCATCTCCGGCAACCTTATTTTGCGACAGTCAGGCAGCAATTCATATTGCCAAGAATCCGGTTTTTCACAAACGAACAAAGCATATCGAAGTTGACTGTCACTTTATCCGGGAAAAGGTACAGTCAAAGAAGATAGATTTGGAGCATGTTCCTGCTACCGACCAAGTTGCGGACATCCTGACGAAAGCTCTCTCCAGGCCGCTATACTATCAGTTCTTATCCAAGCTTGGCGCCTACGACTTGTACGCTCCAGCTTGCGGGGGAGTGTTAGAAAAGCCCATTTAAGGGCCCATGTTGTTTATTCTTTTTCTCTCTTCTTGTATTAGTCTCACATCATGTATTAGGATTTCTCTCTTCCTTCTTCTCCTATATAAGTGTGTGTATACTTGTAACTATTATGGGAAAATAAATATACAAGGTTTTGGGCCAATTTCTACAGACGTGAAAATAAAATTAAATTGCAGGGTTTGATCTCGAACGAAATTTGATCGAGACAGCGTTTTGTCGCTGTACAAATTTAGCATGGTTAAATCTTGTGCGTTGATTAATGGATTAATTTTCGCCGTTGAGTTTGTGTTTGACGTATTTTAATTTTTAGTGCGAGGGCGTGGCATATAAAATTTCTTTAAGCGTTAAAGGAAAATGACAATTGTGTAATTAAATTGAAATCCCAAATTTTATCTTTAAGGGGAGTGCCGGTTCAACCTCCCTTGTCTTTTTTGTAACCGCCCTAATGCACGTCGCTTGGTTTCAAAGCCGCACCCCCACGTTTTGCGTAAAATCTAATCTTTTGCCCCTTCTAACCGAGTGCACGAAGGAAGAAATCAGTCGCTCCTCTCCTTTCTTTGCGGCATCTCTTCTCACTGATTCCTTTAGCAGACGCACCAAAAGCCCTTGTCGCACCAGTCGCCGACTCCAGGAGGCGTTGCTTCGGCTCTTTCCCCCCTAGAAGCGTTCGATAGCACACCGACCCAATTCAGAAGCCTTCAACGTGTTCTTCCAGGGGTGTGTTGGTAGTCGAGATCCCATACTCTCGTTTCTGTGTAGATATTAAGTCTACGCCTAGCAAGAACTTTCGGATTTTTAGTTTTATGTGTTCGATGAAACTTATCCCCTCCGTCTAAGTTCAGAAATGTTTTGGCCCCTGCAGTGAATGCTGTTCTTGTCGTGAGCCTTAGACGAATCCAGCATTTTTCAAGCCATACAATCTCTTAGGGCTTTGTCATTTCTAAATCTGAGCTTTCCTCCTCTTGTAGCATCCAGGTATCATGGTTATTCTCCATCTTATGCAAGCGTTACCCTTCTTTTGACATGTATTTCTCGGATTTTGGTAAGACTTTTCATATTTTCCCCTAGGGTTTGTAGGGTGAAGTAGGGAAGCACACCACCGGGACATATTAGTGGAGACTTCATTGTGTCCTCTAGAATAACTAGACAATCATGCCGCCACATCTTGTGTACGAGCGCCGCAATACCACAGTAAGAAATTCTTTCTAGCTAGACATATCAAATAGTTGACATAAAAATGTTTGTATAACGCAATAAAATTATTATAGTTACACAGAATTGTTGTTATCATTAAGGATTTGTAATCCAATAATCACTCAGTTATTATATGCAAAATATCAACAATTTCTAAAATTTTCAAGTAATCAGACCACCGGTAATAGTGCATTTTATGGAACTTTTACACTCGTATAGATTTACGAACATGAAATATTAAATTCATGAATATGATTTCTAGTCGATTAAATCAATATGATGAATTGCATAAATTACACAAATATGTTCCCAAACAGAGTAGCACTAGATAAAAGATTTTGGTAGGAACGTTTGGGACCTCTTCTCGTGCTAGATAGATGCACACTATTTTCTCATAGGGAATAGTGTACCTTATGAGTCTCTAAGTTTGGGAGATGTTATCCCGATTTTAGAAGGTTAGTAGATTCGAGCCTGTGTCAGTGAGACACTAGAACACCTGAGTTTGTTAGTAGGACTCGGATCATTAGACTAGAACTGCGCGATAGAAGCTACTCTGCCTAAAGCTTTAAAGAAGGATAAACATAAGTTATTTAGAACTCAAGTATAGACCAAAACTTAGAAACTCCTAGTCAACCAATTTTTCGGAACTTGAGTAATTGTGCTTAACATGATTAACTAGAACAGATATTCATCTTGCTAGTATTATTTTAGAAAAACATGCATAATATACCAGTACGTAGTTTCTCCGTAGCATAAAAACTTTATCTTAGAAAAGAATGCATTCATATTTTCAGTATTTTTTTAGTGTCACTAGAAGAAATAATTTTTTTTACTCTCCCTTTGAGCCGACTCATTTTTAGGCATGTTTTATAGGGTACTTAGGTGGGAAGTTGCGCCTAAGATGAACGTATTTGTGGAGTCACTCCTATAGCTGGTTTTCTTCAGTTATTTCTTTCAGTATTGACAGTATTGTACTGTTTTTTTCATGGACACTATGTAATCTTAATGTTTAAGAGTTTTTTGTATACCAGACATTTTATAGTATTTCAGATATTCAGTTATTTGGTTCATTATCTTTTCTAGTGGCTCTATGATTTCAGCTTGATGGGGTACACTTTTACCCTTAATTATACTATCTACATCCGTTGTAAGTTTACTTTTAGTATTTTTTTATTTATGTCTGCTAAGTACCAATTTTATTACTGTTTCTTAGTTTACTGCTTATCGCTGGACCCGGCCGGACTGCTGATTTGTTGCTAAATTAAGAAGGGGTGTTCATTCACATTCTTAGGCTTTAAATAGTTCACTAATCCAATGATTGCATGTTCCTTAATTGAGGTTAAGTACCCTCTCATTCATGTGACTTTACCGGAATATCATCTTCACTCCAATCACTAGTTGAGGTGATTGATTCAATAGATAAAAAGTCGCCTCTTAGCATTGATTCATTTATTCTCACTAACAATAATGGACTAATGAGACGCTCATAAAACATTTAATGATCATTCAAATATATTCTAACAAGAAGACAAGGTAAGATGTTAAAGTTGTTTCTCCAAACTCACCACCACTCACATATGAATCGTCATTGAAGGGCCTCGAACCTACTCTTCAGCTTCTTATAATTCTTCCAAAAGGTTATAAATCATGGACAACATCACATTGGTATCCATGTATCTTATGATTCTTTAACCACAAAATATTACGCATTTTTCTTGCAATGTCAACTATTAATTATTGTTACTAAAATAGATCATCATACTATATCTGACACTAGATGGAACAAGTAATTGTGAGGTACATGAAGGCATTAGTTTTCAAGGACACTTGAGATCTCGTTTACTTGCTAAAATGGGGATCAATAGTTTGGTGTAGATGGTGTATATAGTCAAAGTGAATCACGATAGGTCTGGTGCTCTGTTGGAAGCTCGACTTATTTCCAATGGAAATATTCAAACATATAGGGTGGATTACAGAGAAATTTTTTACAAGTGCCTAAAAGGGCATCTATTTAGGTGATCATATTTCTAAAAGCAGTGAATCATTGGTCATCGGTCAACTGGAAAATACTAATGCATTTTTTCAAGGAGATCTTGAGAAAGTAGTTCGTGTGGAGCAAGTGCTTAATTCTAGTGCTCATGGGGAGTGTCGCGGCATGAAGTGTAAACTAAAGATCTAATTATGTGAGCTCAAATACTCACATCGGGCATAATTTAGGAAATTCTACAGCACACTGAAATAATCTGGCTTTCAAAGATGTAATGTAGACTAATTTATATTTCATGATCGTAATAATGTGG
The DNA here is from genome assembly GCA_039583875.1 of Platanthera guangdongensis. Classification (NCBI taxonomy): domain Eukaryota; kingdom Viridiplantae; phylum Streptophyta; class Magnoliopsida; order Asparagales; family Orchidaceae; genus Platanthera; species Platanthera guangdongensis. The sequence goes on from CM077152.1 coordinate 12,050,736, forward strand.
GGAGCATTTAGTGTACACTAATGATATCCAAATCACGTGTATCAATAGCAAGGAATTTCTATATTAAATACATATCTATGGTCATTTTCAGACCAATAATCGAGATAAAATCAAGTGTTTTCGGCATGGAAGTTGAATGTATTTCTTCGGTCAGATGCTTAATTCAAAGGAAGCATATTACGGATCTTTTCTATGAAGCGGAATGGTTGGATGCAAGCATGTGAAAAATCTTAGGACGCTAACAAGTTGATAAGATGGACTGTTGGTTGAGAATTTGGCATGATGCAGAGGAGTGATAAGAAATTTATCTGATAACTGTAAGACCTGGCATTGCATTTCTTGTCAATGTAGTCACTCAGTTTATGGACACGCCAACAATTTCCCAATGGATGTTGCAATACATACTTCGAGATACTTGAAAGGAGCCCAAAAGTGAGTCTTGCATACAAAGGTATAGAGTCATGCAAAAATAGAATCAAATGCAAAGTGAGCAAGTTCTTCATTTGATAGGAGATCTACTATAAGGTATATTGTGTTCATGAAGATAATTTGATATCCTAGAAGAGTAAGAAACAGCAAATTATCAAAGATCAAGAACGAAATACAGTACAAAAAGTTAGTCGTATTATGTATAAATTGGTATGACTCAAGCAGTTGATGAAAGATTTTGAACATAGCACAGGGTCTACAAAGGAGTTGATGTGCGACAATAAGATAACTGCCCCAAATTGTGTTTCATGAATGTAAGAAAATGCATTGAAGTATGTGTGAGCACAAAGCTTATAGAATGTGTTGCATGAGTAAATATATGTTGATAAATAATAATTCGGCAAATAATATTTACCAAGAAATTAACTGACAGATACATCAATTACATCAAAGACAAGATGAGCACTTCAAGTATCTTGGCAGCGCTTAAGATGGAGCGTTAGAATAATGCTAATATCCTATAAATATGTAAAAAAGAGAGGTCTTCATATTTTGAATTAACCTAACATGCAAAGGGCATCTTCGTAAGTACTCAACGCCGTTGACTAGTCTTTGGGAGTTCATAGAATAACCGGCTGGATCGTTAATGGTTGTGCGTAAGAAAGGTGCCCTCGCTTTCAACAATTAAACACTTTAATTAATTATTTCTGGATTGAGAATTGCATGTGTTTGTGTGACATAAATGCATTTCTTTGTAGTTTTAAATTAAGGATCCCTAGACTCTAGGCTGTCATGCATCACTATTTATTCTGGTAATTAACTTTATATTCAAAACCAATATGAATTTTCAAACTTGCAGCAACAGCAACACCCTCGGATCAATACCTTTCTTTCTTATACAAAATCATTTTTTTCTCATTTTATATCGAACAAAAATTGGCACACACACGAGAAGCAGCATAAATACTGTTAGAATAGCCCATGTATTGGGCCCGTGTTTTTGGCCCATTTTTGTTCTCTCCTCTTTACTCCCACATCTTGTATAGGAATTCTTCTCTCTCTCTCTCCCTCCTATATATTTGTATTCTCTCCTTGTATTTAGATACACAAGCAATACATACAAGTTTTGAGGTTTCTCGACATGGTATCAGAGCCTGCGGTCCTATAACTGCGGTTTTTCTTTTTCTTTAAACCACTCAGCCCGCCCAGCCCGCCCAGCCCGCCCTCCCCTGCGGCCTGCTTGTCTGTCCGCTCCGGTCTCCTGCGGTCTGGTTTTCCCCTATCCACGTGGCTTCTGCGGACTGCCACTCTGCATCCGCTTCTCTTTTCTCTCTCTCTGGTTCCACCCTCCTCAGACTTCTTATAGCCATCTTCTGCTCTGACCTGTGGGGCCCACCTCTTTTATCCGTTGCGGACTCTCCTCATGTCCGTTGCGAGCTCCTCTTCTTCTGTCCGCTCAAGCCTCTCTACTCGCGGATTGCTCCTCTCTACTCGCGGACTGCTCCTCTCTCTTGCGGACTGAACTCTATATCTCCCTCTCCCTATGCTACTCCCTATCCGCCGTCTCTTGAGGACTGCTCTTGTCCGCTGCGGGCTCGAGCTCCTCTATCTTAACCACTGCGGGCTTCTCTCTCTTGCGGCCTGCTCCTCTTTCTTGCGAACTGCTCCTGTCCGCCGCGGCCTTCTCCCTCTTGCGGCTTGCTCCTCTTTCTTGCGGACTGCTCCTGCCCGCCGCGGCCTCCTCTATCCTGCGGCCTGCTCCTCTCTTTTGCAGACGGCTCTTGTCCGTCGCGGCCTCCTCTCTCTTGCGGCCTGCTCTTCTCTCTTGCGGACTGCTCTTGTCCGCTGCGGACTCGAGTTATCATCGCTGCTTCTTGTGCTCTGGCCGCTGCTGTGTTCACCTACACCGTGCGGACTCCTCCATGTCCGCATTTTGGTCACGATTTGCTAATCGCTGGTGTCCGGCGTGACCGTGCGGACTGGTGCCTTCCCGCATTTTCTTTGGTCGCGGTCTTCTCCAGCCTTCCCGTTGCGGCCTTGTCGTGCGACCTCCTGCTCTTCTCGCAGCGATCTCCCTCGGTGATCTGTTATTGCGGTCTGCCTCTATGGGTTCTTTGGGTACCTCCACTGGCTCGGCGGCCAGTCCGCCTATTGACCGTCCGGCCTGTCCTACAGACCGCCCGGTTTGCTCTGCTGAAGTCCGTGACGAGCTGCGGATCACTACCATCTCTCTTTCTGGCAAGAAAAACTTTATCTCTTGGGTGCACTCCGTTAGACGGGTTCTTCAGGCCAAGGGTCTTCTACCTCACCTTACTCAGACACCTCCATCTCCACTTACCGATGATTGGCTCTGCAATGATGGCCGCGTTCAGATTTGGATCCTGAATTCATTGGATGGTGAGCCTTATCAGATGGCTATGTACCACGACACCGCCAAAGCTATGTGGGATGAGTTGCATTCCTTATACTCAGTCCGCGACAGTCTTCGGCATCTCTACGACATCCTCACTGACCTCTTTGCTCTCGACACTGGCGGGGCTTCGGATATGACCTCATTTGTCGCTCGGGCTAAAACTCTTGCGGAAGACTGGATCCAACATCAGTCGTCCACCAATGATCATGTTGCTCAGCGCGCTCAGAAGGAAGCCGCATGCATTGCCATCATAATGGCCCGTCTTCCATCTCACCTTTAGAGCATTCGTGCTCAGGTCCTGGCTGTTCCCAGCACACCATCTTTCTCTGATGTATGCTCCATGATTATCCGTGTATCACCTCCTCCGGATACTTCTGCTCCTCCCCCAGCCCTTCTACAGCAGGCCCCTCCGCTCCTACCTTCCCCTCCTCCTTCTGCTCGGGGGGACGGTCGGGCTCTCGGGGTCGTGGCTGTGGTGGTCGGGGTCGGCCGAAGTGTTCCTTCTGCGGGAAAGATGGTCATCTGGAGGCGACCTGCTATAAGAAAATTGGTTATCCTCCTCGTCCGACGGCCTCTGTTACTGACGCCAGTCCTCCTGATCTTGAGACCGTCCGTCTTCAGCTCCAGCATCTCCAAGGCCTGCTCAACCCACCATCTGCCTCCATTGTCTCCGTCTACAACACAGGTACTGCTTGTCTCTCCACCAGCCTGGGCTGGATTGTGGACTCTGATGTCACTCATCACATTACTTCGCGACGTCCTGCCCGGTACTCGGATTCTCCTTATCCGAAGTCTATCACTGTGGCCAATGGGGCGATGGTTCCCGTCTCCGGCTCGACAGATCTTTCTCTCAACCAGTCCATCTCCCTTTGCTTGACTCTTCATGTTTCAAGTTCACCATTTAATTTACTCTCTGTTGGACGTCTTACGAGTGATCTTGATTGTTCTGTTATATTCACCTCCTCTTCCTTTGTTATACAGGATCGGCGGACGCGGACTCCCATTGGTAAAGGCCAGCTGCGGAACGGGCTCTACCTTCTCGACGAATCTCCCACCATTCTGTCTTCCGTCTCTTCCACTGCATGACATCGTCGACTTGGGCATGTCCCTCTGCCGGTCCTCCAGCGGGCTCTTCCAGATATCTCTTTTACTCCTTTTCAGTGTGACTCATGTATCCTCGGCAAACAACCGCGTTCTTCTTTTCATTCGCATTGTACTCGGAGTGCTGCTCCCTTTGATTTAGTACATTCTGATGTATGAGGCCCTTTTAAGATTATCAGTATTTCTAGATTTCGTTATTTTATCACATTTATTGATGGTCACTCTCGAACTACGTGGTTATACTTACTTCGTGATCGCTCCGAGCTTTCCCGGGTTTTTCGGGCATTTATCCTCGAGACTCATACACAATTCCACACCACACTCAAAATACTCCGCACCGACAATGCTCGTGAGTACACCAGCCACGAATTTACCGCTTTATGTTCTGAATTCGGGATTCTTCATCAAACCTCTTGTGCTTACACGCCCCAGCAAAACAGTGTTGCCGAGAGGAAGAACCGTCACTTACTCGATGTTGCCCGCTCCCCCATGCTTCAAATGCATGTTCCCAAGCCTTATTCGAACTTTGCGATCTCGACTGTCTGCTTTCTCATCAACTGTCTCCCTTCCTCCGTCCTCAACTATGCTACTCCGTTTAACCTATTGTTTCCCTCAACTCCGGCTTTTCCTCTCTCGCCTCGTATCTTTGGCAGCATCTGCTACGACCACCGTCTGGGGCCATCCTCGGATAAGTTGGATCCCCGGGCGGCTTCACACATCTTTGTCGGCTATTCGTGCACCCAGAAGGGCTATGTGTGTTACTCTCCAGCTACTCGAAAGATCTCCGTTTCTACTGACGTTACCTTCCGAGAAGAACCATTTTTTCTTGCTCCTTTACCCGCTGATCTACCCCCAACTCCTCTTCCGCCACCCATCCCACGTCCAGTTATTCCCGCTACACACCACCTTCGCCGGTCTCTCCTGCACCGGCTCCTGCTCCCTCCAAATCACCCGTTGTCCGTGTCTACACTCATCTCCCTCCCAGTTCTGATGCCCCTCTGCAAACGCCCTCTACCACGGATACTCCGCGTCCTGCTGATCAGGTACCGCCTTCCACTGCTCATCCTCTGGCGAACTACGTCTCTCTTCATCGCCTCTCTCCCCTTCTGCGCACATTTGCTACCTCTCTCTCTTTGTTTGTTGTTCCTAACTCTGTACAGGAGGCGCTTCAACATCCAGGCTGGCGGGCCGCCATGGAGGAAGAAATGTCTGCTCTCTGGGCTAACCAGACATGGACCGTCGTGCCCCTTCCTCCGTGTCAGCAGCCAGTTGGGTGTAAGTGGGTCTTTGTCATCCCAAACATGTTGCTGATGGGACCATTGACCGTCTAAAGGCTCGTCTCGTGGCTCGTGGTTTCACCCAGCAACAGGGACTCGACTATGAGGAAACCTTCTCTCCGGTCGCCAAGCTCAATACCGTTCGTGTCCTCATCTCTGTCGTTGTTCATCGTCAGTGACCCACTTTTCAGCTGGATATCAAGAATGCTTTCTTAAATGGGGATCTCCAGGAGACGGTATACATGCAACAACCACCCAGGTTTGAGACCACGGGAAAGTCTCATGTCTGTCGCCTTCTAAAAGCTCTTTATGGTCTCAAACAATCTTCACGAGCATGGTTTGAAAAATTCAGTAAGGTCCTTCGTGATATCGGTTTTACTCGAAGCTCGGGCGACTTCTCGCTGTTTACTCGTCACCGACCAACAGGGACGATCCTTCTGTTAGTTTACGTTGACGATATCATCATTACAGGAGATGACTCACAAGGGATACAGGCAGTCAAAGTACATCTAAACTTTGTCTTTCAGACAAAGGATCTGGGACCTCTAAGATATTTTTGGGGTCTTGAGGTTGCCAGACGACCAGATGGGCTTACTCTATCTCAACGGAATAACTGTTTTGACCTTCTTCATGATGTTGGTCATTCAGGTTGTAAGCCAGGTGATACCTCTATGGATGTAAACCACAAGTTGTGCGTTCAGGCATCTGACTCGAATCTACTTCTCCAGAATCCGGAATATTATCGTCGACTCGTTGGAAAATTGATCTATCTCACGGTTACCAGACCAGATATTTCTTTTGTTGTTGTTCTTGTCAGTCGATACATGCACTCTCCTCGAAAATCTCATCTTCAGGCTGTTGAACGTATTCTCAGGTACCTTAAAACAGCTCCTGGTCAAGGACTTGTTTACCAGACCTCTTCTTCTGCTCCAACTTTGGTGGCATACTCAGATGCTGATTATGCTGGTTCTCTTGATGACCGGCGATCTACTAGTGGCTTTTGCACATACTTTGGAGGACATTTGGTTACATGGCGAAGCAAGAAACCAGCGGTCGTTGCTCGATCATTAGCTGAGGCAGAATACCGGGCAATGACATCTGTTGTTTCGGAACTGACGTGGCTTGAGAGTCTTCTCACTGATCTGGGTGTAAAATTACCATCTCCGGTTGTTCTCCTTTGCGACAGTCAAGCGGCTATACATATCGCCAAGAACCCAGTCTTCCACGAAAGAACGAAGCACATTGAAGTCGATTGTCACTTCATTCGGGAAAAAGTTCAAATGAAGAAACTTGATCTAAAGCATGTCCCAGGGACGGAACAAGTTGCGGATGTCCTCACAAAGGCTCTTCCCAAGGCACTCTTCTATCAATGCTTGTCCAAGCTTGGTGCATACGATTTGTACGCTCCAGTTTGCGGGGAAGTGTTAGAATAGCCCATGTATTGGGCCCATGTTTTTGGCCCATTTTTGTTCTCTCCTCTTTACTCTCACATCTTGTAAAGGAATTATTCTCTCTCTCTCCCTCCTATATATTTGTATTCTCTCCTTGTATTTAGATACACATGCAATACATACAAGTTTTGAGGTTTCTCAACAAATACTATAAGCGATATCAAAGAACACCTCCCACGAATCCATGTTTATACATGTCATGACGATACGCTGCCAAATCCCATCTTGTTCATCCTCGAACCAACCCTACCAAAACACACCTCACCTCACCTACTGTAATACAACAAATTCCATGGCAACAACTCACCATCCAGTTCCAGCTCTCTAAATAAGTACTAATTTATCATGATAATAGGATGGCATAAATCTTTATATAACAATTCTATATTATTACTAGTATTTTAGTGACCCTGGAGATTATAAAGATTAAAGCAAGGAAGATGATGCTTTTTCAGAACAATTAAGCATGTCATGTCTATTAAATTTTATATAGCAATAGAGAAATGTTAATGCAACATTGTCTTCCCAATTTGTTCCTAGTTGTCTACATCACTGGACTAAATGTCAACAAATGAAGGAAAACAACAAGGGAACTGCAAATGCATCGGGAGCTTCACTAAATAAGCTTTCTGAAATCCTAACGTTCACATATTTATTCAACATAAGCAGATGAAGAATCCTGGTTGTGCCAAATGCATAATGCCTTCATATGACCTCAAGTTCCAAAAAATCAACTCAGGGTAGAAAATCATGAATTGTCCCACCAGGTAAGAAATTTCACTAAATTTTTGGGAATTTAATTCAGCACAATAAAATCTTGAGCCTTCAAACTTAAACTAGAAGAATGTCATCTCATTGGCTCGAGTTCTAATCATTCAATCCTATGTGTATCAACCTTAGGTGTGTCTCAGAACGCGCCTAAGGCTTAAGCCTCATTAGGCTCAAAGGTTTGCGTCTTCGTGCGTCTTATTTGAGCTCTTGGAACATAAAATGTGCACCTAAGTGAAAATTTTATCGTTTTTTTCAAAAATAAAGAAAAAATTAATATAAGAACTCAATAATTTTAATTGATTTAGTGTTTGTGAATGATAATAGTGCGTTGAGATTTACAAATGATGTGAGTGAGCACGTTGAATCTATTTTTAAGAGATATAAACGATTGTAATGAATGATTAATTAATAGAATAAATGAAGAATCTGATCGAGAAGATGAAATGATGTTTGATACAGATTATTTAAAATGGATGTGGTTGCGTCTTGACTTCGTCAAGCGCACGCCTGCGCCTTGAGTCTTGCGCCTTGAGTCTTGCGCCTTGAGAGTTGCGCCTATACTTCAAAACCCTTTTGCGTCTTGGGTCTTTAATAACTAAGATTCAATCAGTGTTCAACTTAATAGACAAACCGCCCAGATTAGTTCTTTCTATGCAGCAGACAGGCGCGGTCAATGAACCATCAAGAATACATCACAACTGAAGGAAATGGGGTTTAAAAAGGGCAAGCAGAACCTGGTACTCCCATTCGGCAGCAATAGCTTTGGCCAGAGCGAGGTTTGGAAGCTTAAGCGGTCTCTTCGAAGGGGTTTTTAAGGTACGGTAATCGAGCATCACCGTCCAGCCGTTGCCGTCGTCGGCCATTCGAGTGGTCACCTCCTTGTAGAAGCGCTTCCCGACTACCGACCCCGTTACAGATGACAGCGGCATCGTGGCAGACACCTCGCCACCCGTCACCGACCATGAAGAGGATCTCGGCCGCTTCACGTATATCCTATCATCGTTCTCAGGGGTGTCCGCCGGTGACGTGAAGCCTTCGGTGGCGGGACGAGAGGAATCCGAGGCAGCGGCGGAGGCAATTGAGGAAAGTCGGCATCCGGCGTAGTAGAGAGGGGATCGCCGGAGGCAGATTTGAGTCATGAGGTGGGCAGCCGGTGATCCCATGCTGCTCGGAGTCGTGGCGGAATCGGTATTGAGAATTCGGAGTTCCCTCGAGACATTTGATTTTTAATTTTTAATTCGTATCAAATTTTGTCGTTAACATATAATAAAGGTCATTTGTACTTTATAGTTGCGCTATCCGAAAATTTTTAGGTATATATGTGTACCTATTAAATAGATGCGCATATAAAAGATCTTTATTTCGGAAAGAACTCAGTGATTTTCTTCAAAATATTTTGCATTCATGTTTTTAGGGTTTCGAGCAGCAAGTGGTCGTTTTCTTCGTTTAAATGTAAAAAATAGGAGGATTGGTCATCTTGTTTTTTGGGTTTGGACTAAAGACTACCTCATCTTTGTCGTTTCGGCATAACTCTCTCAAATAACACAACAAACGAAGAAGACGAGCTCGAAGCTCAACCTGTCGACGCATATTTGAAACGGACCCTTCTCGCGGGCGGAGATCTACATTTCCCGCCATTGCAGTCCGTAAGTATATGCTTCCCGAAATATCTTGGGTTTTTCCCCGTTTCTTGTTATTTGCTGAAGATTATGAGGGATGTTTTACAATTTTGAGGGTCCGTTTATGGAAAAAATTGTGTTCAGTGTCATTTCTTTGGTGGGAGAGGCCAACAACATGTTCATCTGCCGTAGATCTATGGAGGACAACTATATAGCACCTGAGAAGACGCAGGAAGTGGACAAGAATAATGTTCTATGTAATTATACTATAAGCATTGTAAGATACTGTCTTATTACTACCGTATATATATGATGAAATAAGACTGTATTACATGTGTAATACAGTAGTATATTTACTTTATCTGTTGTGTTATTGGCAGGTGAACAAGGAGAAAGTTGTGTTTCATACAGTACATTCTGATGATGAGGCGTACAAAATGTACTCAGAATATGCTCTTCAATGCGGATTTAGTGTACGAAAACAACATGTATTTTATTGGACACATACAAGGATTATCAAGGGGCGAGAGTTCTCATGTTCAAATGCAGGATTTAAACGTGACAAGTCGTGTCCCGATGTAAAGAGAAAATTCCATAAACCGGATTTTTGGAATGGCTGTTTAGCTTGCTTGCACTTTACAGTGGACGAAGAGGGTAAGAATTGGAAGATAACAAATTTTATTGAAGAGCACAATCATCATTTGACGCTGTCGCAAGACGTACATCTGTTGAGATCTCATCGTCATGTTAGTGATGCCCAAGCAACCATGATTCAGAATATGTCAAGAGTGGGGATACGAACTATTGACGCATTCAACCTTATGGCCGAAGAAGTTGGCGGAGCTCATAATGTAGGGTTTACAAAAGCGGATGCATATAACTTCATACATCGAGAAAGAAGAGCGCTCGTCGAAATTGGAGATGCAGCTAGATTATTGGAAATTTTTAAAGAGAGATAATTGTTAGATAACATGTGTTCTTTGATATTCAAACAGATGGAATGGACCGTCTGCATAATTTCTTCTGGATTGATGGCCAGACAAAATTTGATTATGAATGCTTTGGGGACGTCATCATATTTGACTGCACTTACATTGTAAACAAATATAATTTAGCATGCGCGCCTTTTATAGCAGTAAACCACCATTGGCAGAATATTTTTGTTGGATGTTCATTTGTAGCACATGAGACGATAGACTCTTTCTACTGGTATTTGAGGCTTTCTTAAAGTTTGTAGGATCTAAGCGACCGATCACAATTTTCACAGATCAAGATCAGGTCATGGCAGTTGCTATTGAAAGAATTTTTCCTACTACTCGTCATCGCTTATGCCAATAACATATTTCCAAGAAAGCTCCATCTAAGGTACCGACTTTTAACCGAGACAAGCACATTAGATCTTTATTTTATACTTGCATGAGTAAATGTGACACTGAAATGAAGTTTGAGTTGTATTGGAGTGAGATAATTAGCAAAGGAAATTTGGAAGAGAATCAGTAGTTAAATGAGCTTCACAAACTTAAAGAAAAATGGTCCATTGCTTTTAATAAGGATGTACTTGATCTCGGGATTTTATCCATACAACGTAGTGAATCGGCAAATCACAGTCTTCATGATTGCTCGAAGCCTACAATTTCACTGACCGAATGTTTTCTTGGTTTTGAGAAATTGTTTGATTGTTGGCGAAGGAGTGAACAAGAGGAAGATTTCAAATGCAAACAATGTACACATACTATAAAAATCAAAAACTCAATGATATTGAGACAAATGTCCAAGGTATGCGCTAGAAAATTATTTTCTATATTCGAGCATGCTTTGATGGAAGGGACACTTGGTTTGATGGTGTCAGATGATTCAATGAATGACCAAGACACGATTGTATACAAAACACAGCTTTGTGATACTAGTGGTCCTGAAAAGCAATGGATTGTGACAATAGACAAAGAGAGCAATGATATTGAGTGCTCTTGTGGAGGTTTTCAAACGAAGGGTTTTTTGTGCGAGCATGTTTTACGGGTTTATAATTTTTGTAATGTACAAAAAGTTTATTCAAATTACATATTAAAGAGATTTACAATGCAAGCTAAGAGCCGTAACAATATTACAATTCCTACATCCACAAACCGCATTCAGCCGAACATGATTTTCAGAAATAATATGACGCGGTGGACATATGACATTTGCCAAAGAATTGAAAATTGTCAAGTGCCAAAGGAGTACATGGTTAAAGTAATAAATGACGTGGATCAAGTTATAGAAGATATGATCGACAAAGATGAGAAAAAGAAAAAAGTAATTCTTCCATTCATGTAGAAGGACTATGGTGTTTTGAAAGATCCACCATCCATACGACCGAAGGGGGCACCAAAGACACGACTTAAGAGTTATTGGGAATCCAGCTCCAAAAAATAAAGTATGATTACCTTGAGTTTGTTTTAATCTGACATCTTTTTAAATGGTGAATAATCCATAAAAATGATTGTTTAATCTGAATTTTTTTTTGGGAAAAACAGGGAAGTTGCCGATGTTTTTGGGCCTCCAATCGAGCATAATTTCATGGATAACAATTTCATGTTGGATTCTAATGCAATTTCAAACCCCACTATTGAACATGTTGACTTAAAATGATGATTACTCGACAAATGATGATTTCTCTGTTAATGAACCATTAGATTTTTTTTGTATTCCTGATGTATTCAAATGGTGAAAAATCTGTAAGAGTAATGATTATTATGTTTTAAAATTTTAATGTTTATATATACTTTTTTTAAATATAAGTTTAATTACGCTAGTATTGTTAGTAAATACTTCCATAACATGTTTTAATAGTAACAAATCTTTGAGTTTTTGAATTTGAAAAAATATAGTCATGTAACTGTATTGTATTACAGATGAAATACAATTGTAATAAAGTCGTATCTACATAGTATACAACTGTCTTGTATAATCGAAATGTTTTAGAATCAACAAAATCACCACACAATATGGGGCTACTACAATACGACTGTATTGTGTGTTCAACATGGGTCTACTACAATACGACTGTATTGTGTGTTAAACATTAATAATATGATGTTGTGGTAAATAGATTCGTCTTTTTTGCTTACGTAAAAACTAAATACGATGGTATCTACATTGTATACAACTGTATTATGAACGTATCATCTCCAATTATAACAGAAGCCTCTCCCAAATAAAACAAAGGTTCCAGATAAAATTTTTGCACGGTTTCAATAACATATCAAAGGTGTACCAAATAGCGGTACATGATTTCCTAAATATAAGTTCAAAACTCTTGTATCTGCACTTTATTTGATCATATAACGGTAGTATTGTCAGAAAATATTTGCATAACTTATTTTAATAGTAACAAGTTATTGAGGTTTTAAATTTCGGAATTTATAATCGTGTAACTGTACTGTATTACAAATGAAATACAATTGGAATACCGTCATATATACATACTATACAACCATATTATGAATTATCGTCTCCAATTTTAATACATCTCTACCAAACTAATCAAAAAACCTCCAGATATAATTGCTACACGGTTTCAAAAATATTTTTAAAGAGTACCAAATAACATATGTAAATACCGAAATTATATCATAATCCGATACACTAATCTAATCAATAATAAAGACCATCAGCATCAATGTACGCAACCTGTATGAAATTGTATTTTACGAAATTAAACAATTGAATTTATCCATATAAATAGCAGAAGTACTCTGGAACAACTTGCAACATCAAAGTTTCTCATTATTAACTCGTGCAAAGTAGTCCACTTTATCTACCTACAAAGAATTTATTGAAATGCAAATATTAGATATTGCATATCAAATGGTTAAAAAGTGTTTAACAATACTTACTCATAATTTTGTCACGAAACGCTTTAATTAGATTAATTGCAATTTCAGCCCTTAACTTCGGCATTTATTTTGCCCAAAATTGACACTTTTCCCAATCAAAATTTTTTTCCCGACAATTGTTTTCATATACAGAATAACTAAAACACCACAATCATCAGGACTATTTTGTTTTGGAATGTTATCAACACAGAATAATTAACTCATGGATTCTCTTGGGAAGGACTTCACATAAATTTTCTTCAAAAAAAATTATCTGCATAACCCAAAATATATGAATATAACTGTTAATTAGTACAATTTCTATCGACAAAAAAACATACCACTATTCTAAGCTTGTTGTAATTAGAATCCTTGCACAAGGAATCATAGTATTGCCAACATTCCTTCGCAATGTTTCCAACGAGCAAACCCCAATGATTAGTGAGGTGTACCAGAATTAGAATTGACTCCGCATACTCCAATGAATTTCTTGTGATGTGACTAACAAGTGCTTTAGCATTCTCTTATGTTTCTTCATATTCTGCATAAGATAATCATGAATTATATAACAATGTAAATGACATTTTGAAGTTTTGTATAAAAAGAGTAAAGGAAAAAAAATACTAACAACATGATTGGAGGACACATATAAGAAGTGCTTAAATTTGCGTTGATGATTTGATTTTTGTATTGTTAACACTATGTTGTATGCATCTAGGTGGGCATCATTAAACCACTCATTTTCTAGTAGATCATCAATATGGGATCGATACAAAGTAATATTAACAGCTTCGATCACCAAACTATTTCTACATACAAACAAGACAAAGTGAGCAAAGAGACAATTTAGAGAAGATGCAATTTAGAAGGTAAAATCAAAATATGAAAAAACCTGTTCGGGAACTCTTCCATAATATGGTCTATTATCAGACGATTTGTTTTGTTTAGTGTTTTTTTTCTGGAAATTCCACCACATAGGACGATGATTTAATATTACTATTTTGTTTCCGATCATGACGCCCATTAATTGTTTTTACCAAGCTCCTTTTTGTTGAATTTTGTGAAGTGGAAGTGGGTGACGGGACAGGCCGCGCGGCCTGTGGCGGACAGCTTTGGCGGACTGGGCGGACTGGGCGGACTGAGGGTTGCGGCCTGGTGGAAAGTCTGGTGGAAGCCGGCTGTGTTGAGCGGGTTGTTGCATGGTGTCCGCGGTATTGGCTGTTGCGGACTGAGCCTAGAGCTTGGCTGAGGCCTTGTCGAGCTCTGGTGTTACAGCAGGCGATTTGCTGTGGAGACCAGTTGACGGCCTGGTGTTTGGAGTCCGGGAGGAAGCTGCTGCATTGGACAAGTGCGAGGAGCTCGCGGACTGGTTGCGGTCTGTGCTAGAGTGTTTGGCGAACGGGACTTTGTGTCCGCCATGCTCGCACTGGCCCTTGATGGTTTTGGACTTGGTCACACATTGTGCCAAGTTCATGGTGTCCGCCGTATCCGCCAAGTCCGCTGTGACCTGGCGGACTGTTGCTGTTTGCCTTTGGTCGTGGACTTGTGGCGGATTGAGGTGTGAGTCTTGCGGACTGCCTCGGGTTGGTGCGGACAGCCATTGAAGGGGGTTTGCTGTCCTGAAGCAGTTGGAGCTTTGCGGGCTGGTGCCTTGTCCGCTTAGCTTGGGCGGACTGGAGAGGGTTCGTCAATGGTTGCCTTGCTCCTGGCGGTTTCCTTGGTATCCGGCTAAGTCCATGCGGACTCAGCGGACGGTGGTTGTATTCGCGCGGACTGAGGGTGGTGTCGCTATCTCTTGGGCGGTGACCACACTCCTCACCTTGCCTATATATAGGACCCCCCTGGCACATCTACAGTAACCTAAGTAACTTGAGTGAACAGTAAGTTGGGGGGTGCGAAGTGCTGCGGTCTGTGTTTGCCAGTCCGCGCGGATTATTTCAGGCTGACGGTTTGCTGTGTGCAGGTCGCGCGGATAACTTCAAGGAGCCAGGAGTTTGGCTGTGACTTCGGTCAAGTGCTTGGAAGTGTGCGGTCTCTGCGGACTCAGCAGGAGGTCGCTCTGCGGCTTGTCAGTTCTGTTTCAACTTTGCCAGCTTCAATAACCTGTCCGCCGGTTTCAGGCGGGTAGGGGAGTTCCTCAGTTCGGGTTCAGCAGGAGGCGAATAACGGTCTGTCCGCGCGGCCTCGCGGTCTCGGCGGACTCCGTGGTATTCGGCGGATTGCAGCATAGCTTGGGCGAGCTCGGCGGTCTCGGCGGTCTCGGCGACCTCGCGGTCTCGGCGGACTGGAGTGCTGTCCGCCCGGCTTGTTTTTGGTTTCTTTCTGTTTTCAGCTGTAATACTAGCGAAATCATGTCTCGCTATGTATGCCTCGGATTGTAAAGAAGTGAATGCATAAAAAGACCTTCTTGTGCTTCCATTGTTTTGTTGGGTGCAACCTCTAGTCCTTGGGCTTTCCGCAGGTTCAGCGTGCGAACTGGGTAGTTCCGAAGATATTAATTTGGTGTTTGGGCTATCTTGCTGACCACATTGAGAAAATTTAACACTTTCTACTTTCTGATTAAGTGAAGGAAGCGCACAAACCACCAAAGCATCGGATATTTGATCTTTTACCTCGTTACCAGCTATAACCATTTCGTCTGACTTATGTGAGGAGTGATGAGATATGGTAGGAGTAGATTTTTGGGAGACTTCTGGTTCTTCAAATGCATGTGACGGGGGACTTTTTAGACCTTCCCGAGTGGTGGCAGTCAATTTATTCATCCTTGCATTGATATTTTTACGTAGTTCCTTCAGTTCTTCCATCACGATATCATGACGTTTTTTTGCTCGATTTTTATTTCTGAGGTCATTCGTCTCACAATTTCTTCAAACATTTTGATTGCTCCATCATCCTTTTCCTTCCGTCTTTTACCTTCAATAAACGCTTCTTTAACTCTTTTTTTCTCAAACTTTTCTTTTTATTTTCCTCTTTTTTGGATATAAAGTCTTTTTTTCTCTCCACATACTTTTCATTTCTTCTATATTGTCTTCTTCTTCATCCTCTATTTCATGTTACTCCTCATAGGACTCTTCGAAATCACTATCCTCTACATGTACATCTCCCAATAAACCCTCCTCGGATGACAATATATTTTCAAAACCCTCTCTCACTTGTACAATAGTTCTATTAATTTTAGCGATTTATTCGAAAAATATTTCTTCATGTCGCAATTTAATCTAACCACATACATGAAAAACGAAGGAACAACATACCTGACCGCGCGCGCAGACTTAGTTTTGATTTTATCTCTGAACAAAACTTATTGGAAAAGCTGAATTTAGGAGACCATTGACATAGTCGAGGCCTGGCCAAGTAATCATCAACATTTAGAAATTTAGTGTACTCATAAAACCACACCTGCAAATATGATACTCCACATTTAACCAGTCAATTAGAAGATAAAATAAGAGGTTAGAATAAAATTTTTCTCACCACCAATAGGATCAAGCAACCTTCGATGTAGCCCAAAGTCTCATTTGACTTATTCTTAGTTGCTGCTATACTTAACTGTCGGAATTGCGACTGTAGAAATGAGTGAATTGCTTCGTGTCAGTTGTATTTTTTGAAATCCTCCAAACCGCCGAACGTATGTAAACATTTCGGTATTTTCATAACCTTTAGTGGAAAAAAAAATTTACATAAAACAAACCTCACTAAGGCCTCAAGTCTTTGACCCTCTAACTCTTCAGTCCACTCTGCCTCTGAAAGCCGCAACATTTCCGCCGCCAAATCCTTTTGCTCGTACATAGTCAGAGGGGTTCTATTAAAAGTGAATTTCAGCCCTTTGTTGGGTAGACCCAACATTAATGTGACCTCAATGACAGTAATTTTTTTATAAACTCTTCCTAAAAGGAATGCTCTATTCCTCTTGGCGTATCATCGAAACAAAGTTATAATTAGGGGAATATTTTGGTTTAAACTTGGAATATAGAATAACGGCAGAATCCCAACTTCTTCCAAATCCTTCCTCGTGTTTTCATTTAATGATCTTAGTAGTGGTATTGCTTTTTCTTTGAAAGAAGAGACGACACAACGACAGTGTAAACTTGTTGATACGGTCATCTGCCACATCATTCAAAAGATATTTGGATAAATAGAGGCATGTAACTGTATTATATTACAAATATAATATAATTGGAATACGGTCGTATCTACATACTATACAACTGTATTATAACACTGAAATGTTTTAGAAACAACAAAAATCACACAACATATAACTACTACAATACGACTGTATTTTGTGTTATATATAGATAATACAAGAGTTGTGCCTTTAACCATATGACTACTACAAAAAAAACCACACAACATATGACTACTACAATACGATCTAATAAGGATGTATTTTTAGATAAGACACTAATTTCTGGAAATAGACGACAATACCTGTATTTACTACAATACAATAAGAAATACGACCATATCTACATGCAATACAACTATTATTTTAAAAATTTGTTTTAGATCAACAAAACCCCGACAATACATAGAAATCATATGTTGCCAAAATAGTACTAAGTTGACTTATCACAGCATGCACTTAAACAACAAACGCGACTACACAATTTTTCGTGCACTTATGTTTGCAATCTAGCCTGAGATTTTTGAAAAAATAGAGTTTGTTAAAGGCACTACAGTTTTAGCTAATCATATCGCAATTTACATAATTTACATAACTCTACTTTCTAAAAAAATCAAGTTGCATTACAATTTCTCCTCCAATGTTGATGTTGAGCACATATTTTTAGAAAGGATGTATTTTTCAGAAAGTGCACTAATTTCTAGAAATAGACACTTCAATACATCATAATTTATTGGGTTATATGCAATACAATAGGAATACACCGTATCTACATTGCAATACAATCATATTATAAAAAATGGATTTTTTATAACACACAAATCCGACAAAAACATAGGAATACATAGTATGGCAAAATATATAAGCATTAACTTCTTATCACAGTATGCACTTAAACAACAAAGACTACACATTTTATCATGTATAGGGAGATCTGCATCTAGCTGGATAGTTTGCGCATTATATCAGGACGATACACTGCAATACGATTGTATCTAATACTAACAACTATATATAAACAGTGTTGTTCATAACATTACAACAATACTGCTGTATTATAATACAACTAGTCGAAATGCTAAATGTTAAGTTTCATAGTCGTTTGCTCGGTAAAAAAAAACAGAAAATCGCAAATACTCGGTAAATAGCCACGAAATCGGAGTACGATGCTTGAGACTAACCTTTGTCGAGGATATTTCCTTCGATTAGCAGCAAAAGGAGGTGATCACACCAGTTTCGAAGGCCTCAGCTTCTCGTGACGGAGAAGAAACCCTAGGCTTCTTCGCTTCATGAAAACGCGGGCCCCACCGCAAGAATGAAACGTCTTTTATATATTACCTAAAATAGGTACGCATAACGGACTGAAAATAGACCCATGCGCTATCACACCGTTGTTTTTGCAAGTATGACTTTTTGCTCAGGACTAATCAAAATACGACCCGTAACCTTAAGACGGTTGTAATATTCCTGTGCTTGTGAAACAATCTTCAAGATTGAATCGCGGATCAGACGCCTAGTATTTTTTCCGCATGCTGATCTTTGGTGATCGCCGTGTATTGCACATGCTAGACATCTTAGGATTTGTTTTATACTTTTATTAGCATGAATTCAGAGAAAGGAATTTGTTTAGCGAAAATAAAAAATGCATAGGTTTTGAAGAAGGTTTTAGACACAAGAATTGATTCTGACATTATTCTGTTCGGTTGCATGATGAAATTCAACGCAAAAATTGTTGTTTAAAGACCGATTAGTACGGAAAACACAAAAAATTATAAAATTTCATCTAGCTCCTTATTTATTTAAACCAATAAATACATAACAACATTAAGTTGATATAAGAACACTTGAAATTAGACTATGTGAATGTCAAAGATAGGCAGAGCTGGCTATTCAATTTATTGTCAACTTCATTTCAAATATAGGTTCATTTAAATTCAACTCACTCAAATGTAATTTTACAAGAGTTTACAATAAATGAACTAATGGCAAAAATCGTCTAAACAACGCCAAATCGCAAAATACACAATTACACAAATATCACTAAAAATTAAAAAAGATACATAATATGACCCGGCAATCACAAAATGTTTATAAATATAGCAACAAAATACTCACTAATAGAGTTTAATTTGACTTCATGTTATCCCATCAAACGTGTCCTCCTGCAAGGGAAGATGTTGAGGAAGCCTCAGCCGTTGAGGAGAAGATGATAAAATGACCTTGTGGTACATAAAGCCGACGCCGAGGAGGGATTTGCCGATGTGACCTTGCTTTACTGCAAATCAGTTGCCGAGAAAGAAGAACAACGACTTGCGGGGTGAAAATGGCGAGGGGGAGTAGCGAGCGGGAGCTTATCCTTCAACGCCAAAACCGACCTCATTAGGTCGGTTTTGTGAAAGGCGAGTTTTCTATAGCAAGAAAACTGACGAAATTCAGTCAAAGTCAATTCCACTAAAAATTGATGAAAATGGAATTGAGTGGCCGATTCCAATTCCTTCGTGTGTGAAGAACAACTGAATTGGGAGGCCCAATTCCAATTCCTTCCTGCGAAAACTACCAAATTAAGGAACAAGCCATTGAGTAAAATAATAAAACATTGTATAAATAATATCTTTAAATTCTCTCAACAGAAGGGGAAATTTTGTGGGCACCGTTTCCAAATTAAATAAACTAAGGTGCCCTAATCGAGCTATATGTAAGTACATTTTTATAAGCCGATATGACATTTACTTATCATGTAAAGCCGCTTTCAGTCTTAGGCTCCGTTGGGAGGACTTATTTTCACTGGTCAAGACGTTACGACTGCATGAACTGGGCCTTAATAAGGTTCGTTCATGCGGTCGTACCGCTGACGGTGAAAATAAGTCCACCAAACAGAGCCTTAATGTTTTCATCTAATGATTTGCCATATATTAAAATACAATGTTCATTTAAGTAATTAGACTTTATCTTCATATTAAAATAATGATGAAATTTCATAATATTGAAAAAAATTTAGTAGAGGTCATATACTTATTTTGGTTGGTTGTCATTAGACATGTAAACTTTATTAAAGTGATTTGAGAAAGTAAAAATTGTCATGACTGTCTCTACAAAATCAGAGTGCGCCAGGGGCGAGTCGTGGTGCCACAGACATGAGCACAAAGAAAATACATGCATGTTAGGCGGAAGCAGAGATACTGATAATTAGGCTTAAATAGTTAATTTGAAGGACAAAGTTTGTTTTTTATGCGGTAGCTTTAAAATATAATAGTTTGAAAACAGGTGCACGTGCATTTTTAAAACTTATGATACAAAATTCATGTAATGACAGTTCAGATGAATGAACATACAACAATATTAACTCGAGTGCATATAATATGTGCAAACAATTGTCCATGATTTACTGATTATTATTATTACATAAAATAAAATGACTGGCAAATAAGGAAATGAAACGTAAACATAGAATCTGGAACATAATACAGATCAGGCTCGAGAACCTGACGGTGTTTGTCATGAACGCTAAGGCAATTCCAAAATAAGAAGGAAATGATTTGTAACATTGAAATAAACATGTGAGCAAGTAAAATACATAACCAGTAAGAGAAGCAGAAATGTATGTGTACAGTTTTTAATGAATCAAAGCTAATAAGACAGACAAGTAAAATAGCCAAACAGAAATAACTTGAATTAAGTATGCATCGGAGCATAACATATAATTAATCATGTAATATCATAAGTTGTAATCAAAGAATTGTGTAGGTATTTTTTTGTGGTGCACATGGTTCACACTCTAGTTCCTATGCAAGTCTTATTAGAAAATTCATGTTTGTCATGATCATGCAAGCAAAGAGATACACCAATTAAACACTATATTCCAATGATTGCTTATGATATTATTGAGTTAAAAGATTCATATTTTATAGTTTGACAGAAACAAATTCACTAAAAGGGAAAGATCAGATGAAGAACAGATTTACTCAGGTCTTGCAAACAGACAGGCATAAGAAAAGACTTGATGACATCGCAAACTAGGGAATGAGTCTAAACTTTGTGAGTTCGAGGGGTTAAGTTATTATTACAAGAAGGTTTTTCAAGTAAATCGCAGGGGTAAGTTGACATGCATCGATTTGAGGGTAAAAAAATACTTATCTAGATCAAATCATTATAAGACACAATTATCTCTCAAGTAAACATGTATGATCAGAACCTTCATATAAAACACAATTCATTTATTTGCTAGCAAGAAATCTTAATATTCGTCATTATAATATTAAAATGCTCATGCTAAAAAAAACTACAGTATTTCAATAAATCATCAAATGAGATACACTTCAGCTAAGTGAGAATCCAATAAAAATCAATCACCTCATTTCTAACTCATCTCCTATTATTCATCCCATGAGACACAATTCAACTAAGTTAAATACCACCACGATCACAAATTCACGTCAATCCAAACAAATTAAATATTTAACCACTAATGTATTGACTTATCAGATTAGGCATTCGACATTTTAGTTATATTCGACATATCAAAATATGCAAGAATGAAGTCATGTGGTCAAAAGAACCATATGCAATAAATTAAACTCAATACTTGCAAGAGAGATAGATCTTATTTGTCTTAAGGAAGCTAACAGAGACGGACAAGCGGCAAAAGCAAAATCCAGAAACCCTATTTTGAACCTGTTAGGAACAACAAAAGAGAGCATAATTCAATACGCTAACACGGGTATTGATTCATTGCAAAACTAGATCAAGAGCGGGCTTAAATATTTACTCCCTCAAAATGAGGGGAAAGGAGATATCACGCAGAGACGGAGACTTCGCGATGCTTAGGCTTGGGGAAACCCTAATTCGGAGAGGATTTTGGAGGAATTCATTGTTAGCTTCAATGAACGACATCAAAGATCAAGACCAAATCGGAATTGGGCGAATACGAGAGGGGTAAAAATTATGAATCATAATATATGCAACTTGGAGCACGAAGTTTTCAAAAATAAATTCAAAGAAAATATGAGTAAAGTGGAATAAGAGGAAAATCTACCAAGAGGGACCAAATCTGAGCCAAAGAGGAGAGGGGGGTGTTGAAGAGGAAATTGGTATCTGTGGAGTTCGGGACCCTATAGGGTGCAACTTGCACCTACTTCTCCTAAGCGAGAGCACTTGTCGGTCTCGCGGAACTAAGGAATATACTGTGGGCTACAGTGCGATGGTATCACCACACACCCGGAGATCTAGAGTGTTTCCCCTTCCTAGCTAATGTTGAGCTAGACACCTTGGGCGAAGAAGAAAACCTGAATCTCCATCCTCTCCAAGGTATCTTAAGGGTTTATTTATAGTTTTTTGAGACTGATCTACAGATACGGAGTTCTGCCTTCCGGTTTTATTAAATGTACCCCAAGGTGGTCTGTCAACAGCCATACTCAGTTATTTGTAGGGGCTATTAGCATGCCAAAATGGTCATCATGGAGGTGGCAAGTGCCTAGTGAAGCGAGCACTCGCCACTCACCCTGATCCTGGATCTCGCCCCTAGGGAGCTGATC
Organism: Platanthera guangdongensis; assembly: GCA_039583875.1. Taxonomy (NCBI): domain Eukaryota; kingdom Viridiplantae; phylum Streptophyta; class Magnoliopsida; order Asparagales; family Orchidaceae; genus Platanthera; species Platanthera guangdongensis. The sequence goes on from CM077152.1 coordinate 12,073,308, forward strand.
TCGCCTTAAGGGGACCTGCACTCGCCCCTAGAGGGCTGCACTTGCCTTTAGGGGTCTCATCTTGCCCTGGGTAGCCTACACTCGCCTCTGGAGGGCTGAACTCACCTCTAGGGGTCTTTTCTCACCCTTGGGTAAGTAAGGTCCTCTATGCCCCCTCGGTCGTCTTTGGTCTCGAAATTACGGGTTATATAGGAGGTAACCCTAGTGTTACTCTCGAAATACCCGACCAAGACGAAGAAGACGAGGCGAAATTAGGGTTGCAAGAGTTGCTGGCCCTTGAAGAAGAGGCAGCGGCTGGCCCTTCAAGAGGAGGAAGGAGAGATCTGATGTTGTCGGCCTATGAAGAGGAAAGGGCATTGCTGCCCTTGGAGGAGGAAGAACCGCGGGCCCTGGAGAAGAAATTGCAGGCTCTTGGGATTGCCTGCCTGAGAAGAGGAAGCTTGTTAGAGGTGTTGTCGATCAGAGCAAGGGGAGGGTAGGAGTTGTTGACAGCCTGGGATGGAGGAGCAATATGAGGAGTAGTCGTCGACTTTGGGAGGCGGGGAAGGCGCCGACGGAAACAAAAACAACACTCAGGAGCGGGGTTGCACACTTGAGGGGGACGGTGGAATGGCGCTAGAGGCGGAATCAGGACTGGCGGGTGCGGTAAAAAAATAACCTAGGCTGAAATTTTATATTGGGGGGGAGGGGGAACCGATTCGATTTAGGTTAAAAGAGAAGACAACCTAATTCTTAAATTATGAGTATGCCCCTAAATCATACTAATTAATTGAAACTTGTCTATTTGCATACTAGGTTGTTATATTTTCCCTACTTAGTAAGTTTCATCCTGAAACATTCTGCAAATTTTCTGAATGGGGTCTCTTATAGCGAAGATTTGGATGACATTCATTTCAACAAGACTTGCAAATCAAAGCATGGATATTAACTATGAATATACTGAAATAAAAAGGATGACAGGCGCGGAGGCTTGCCAAGATTAAAAGAAAAGATTGAGAATACTTGCTAGCAGGTCAAATTCAAATTCTCAAGTGTACTCCTCAGACTTTCATGGATTCAAAACACGGTTACCATAGGAATGATTCTCTATCGAGATATTGGCTTCAAGATCCACATAAATTGTCTTCAATTGGCTCGAATTTAAGAGATAAGACTCGAGAATTTGGGGGCAGAAAACCTTTGCACGAAGGGCTATCTTACTTGTGACGTTGACGCTTAGGAGCTAACTAGAAGAAGATACAAGAGGACCGGACAAGATTTATAACAAGCGGAACAAAAAGAACTGATTACGAATACCCGATACTTGAAACTAAAGATTCTAACACTTTTCTACTGTCATGTACATAATTTATATAATAATTACAACATTTTATTGGACAACTCTAGATAATGATCATGCAAGTGCAACAACGAGATCATGTGATATAAAGCAAATAGTAAAATCATGTGTGTACAATCATTATTGTTATTCTTAACTTAACACTTGTGCAATGATTTATGATATGAATGCAAATGAATGGATACACGTGTCATGTTAAGCACTCATTTTACTTAACATGTCATGCATATTATGGTTCTAATATCAATGCACTTGAAATATTAAACCGCTCATACAATTTAATATTCGCAAACGGTGTATATCCTAATGAAAATTCATGTGCACAAAAATATTAAGTTTGCCCATAACCCTTAACATTCGTGTGCATATTACTCATGCTTATGAATGAGTGTGTGCGTGTTTCAGCCGCGAATAACAGAAAAATGACAATGTGAGTGAAGCAATGATGCATGTATATATATTTATATAATAAAAAAAATATGTGATAACTATAAAATACTTTTGCTTTATAAACTAACCTGGCTCTGATACTAACTGTCACGATCTGGCTCTAATACCAACTATCCACGACCCGTCTCAACAAAAGTCAGAGTGCGTTATGGGGCAAGTCGTGATGCCACATACATGAGCAGAAAGAAAATCTATGATTGTTAGGCAGAAGCAGAGATACTGATAATTAGACTTAAAATAACTAAATTGAAGGAAAATGATTATTTTTATGCGGAACTTAAAATATGGTAGTTTGAAACAGGCACACATGCATTTTATAAAACTTATGATACAAATTTAGATACAAATTTCATGCAATGACAGGTTCAGATGAATGAACATATAAACAATATTATTTCAAATGCATATAATATAAGCTAACAGTTGTTCATGATTTACAGATCATTATTATTACATAAAAAAATGTCTGATAGTAAAGGAAATGAAACGTAAATATAGAACCTATAACTTAATGCAGATCGGGCTCGAGGACCTGGTGGCGCTGTCACGAGCACAAGACAATTCCAAAACAAGAAGGAAATACCTCAGAACAGAGAAATTTATGACAAGACGCGACAACCCAACAACATTAGCACCGGGAGATGTAGGAACAAGATTCCAAGTACACCGATCAGTAAGAGTGCGCATCTCTTCATCCATAGCAGCCTTTCAATGGGGAATAAGAAGAGCATCTTGATACGAGGCGGGAACACTATTAGCTGAGAGGGCTAGAGCAAAGCTCCTACACGAAGGAGAGAGCTTAACATAAGAAACCACAACCTGCATAGGATGCTGGGTGCATGAGCGAACACCCTTCCAAAAAGCAATTGGAAGATCAAGATCACTCGTGGCCAAGGAAGGCAATTCACTTCAAAAGAAAGAGGAGGCGATGGAACAGGCACAGAGGGCCCAAGGGCAACACAGCAGGCTCCAAAAAAGAGAAAGAGCAACAATAGTAGGTGGAAAGAACCGGCTCTAGCAGAGGTGCCGAAAGAATAAGCATGGAAGAAGAAGTATCAGCAGACACTAAAGAAGGAGTAGGGCAGAAATATGGAGTATCTTCAAAGAAGGTAACATTTGCTGAAACGTATTGTTTGCGCAGGAGAGGATCAATACATCGATACTCCTTTTGAGTAGGACAATAGCCAAAGAATATGCATTTAACCGAATGAGAATAAGTATCAGAGTTGCGCAGCGGAAGCATGGTGGGCCCATAACCCACAGGTCGGAGGATCGGAACCTCCCTCTGATACCATGTGAAAAATGGACAAAGAGCTAAATAAACCGCAAATTTTATTGCTTCAAAAAAAATAATCATTACATATGTATGCCCCCTTATTTATAGAAACAAGGGGAGATGAGAGAATTACAACAAACTATGTTGGACTAAATACAATCCGTGTTGTTTATGCGGTTTGAAAACATCAAACCACACACTATACAAAAGAATAACAATACTCTCAACAACACCAAGGGAAACCGCCAGTCTGCCAGGGAAGACCACAGGGCAAGCCGCCAGACCGCAATTGCGGATACCGATTAGATCGCAGCACTGCAAGCTACCAGACTGCAACTGTGGGATGCCACTAAACCGTAGTTGCGGTTAACCACCAATCCACTGTTGCGGCTTCTACCATATCACTGCGGCTTCATGCAGACCGCTGTGGCTAACCGATATCGAACAACCGCTTCTAACTGCTAGACCGCTGCAACTATCTTCAGACCGCCACCGCTGCTCCTGATCGCAAGCTGAGAGTTACCACCAGACTGCTGGACCAAACTGCCAGGTCGTCAGGACCAGTAGACCACTACAGTTAGGAACAAGACCGCCCGGTCTCCACTAGCTCCAACAGGTAGATATCGTCTGAAATATCTCTTTATCACTCTACGATATCTATAGAAAAACTGCTCCTCGCTTTCAAAAGATTTATTAATCTCTAGTGGATCTCTGCAAATCATATTCACCCCCTCTAAGGTTGACCACCAAATCCAACATTGAAGAGTTTTGTCGTGACCTCGATCAGCTCGCCGACACAGTTCCAATTGTCCTAGTCTCGCACAATTCTGAGTTTGTTTGGTCTTTAAACGGGTGTGGGCATCCACATATACACATGACACTACTAAAACTGCACCACTCATTAGGAAGGGGTGGGTAACCGCAATCCCTTGGGGGTGGGAGGAGCTCCACTCTCTTAGTGGAAAGAGAGGAAACCTCCTGTTGAAACCAAAAATTTGGTCTCTTGTGGAGTTCACCCGTGGGGAAGGGGTGATTGCACACCTACTTCTCTCCTACAAGCAAAAAAACAAAGGAAGCAAGGAAGAACTTACCCAAGGGCTCGGCGGGAGGAACCACCACACACCCGGAAGATCTTAGAGCGCTTCCCCTCCTTAGCCAAAGGCCGAGCTAAGGTATCCTCAGAAAGCGCTTGAGAGATGGAGCAAGGGGGCACAAGAAGCATGCTTTCTGAGGTACCCCTTGAGTCCTATTTATAGATTTATGAAAACGGTCTGCAAATAGCCAACTCCTGTTGTTCTGAATGGCTATGTGCAGTCCAGGTTGGCCTGCCAACAATGTAACTCTGCTGTTCTGAAGGTCTATGGGCAGGCCAGCGGGGGCAAAATAGTAAAACTACCTCACAGTCCTGGCTGAATTGAGGAATTCGGCCACCCTTGAAGATCCTGCTCGCCGGTTGTCTGCCGAGCGCCTTAGGGCGAGTGCGAGCTGGGCCACTATGCTCGCCCTTCGATCGGCCTCCATTAGTCGAGCTCAGGCTCGACGAAACCCGGGCTTAGCTCGGCGAATGCCGAACTCGGGGTCGACGAATGCCGAGCTCGGGCTTCAGATTTCCCTGCCGAGCTCGCCTGGGGCCTGGGTGATCTGAATCGGCCGGTCTGGTTCCTGGAGACCCCACTCACCGGATACGGGGTTGCACACAATCCTCGCTCTTTTTTGGGTTGGCAGAGCTCGGAAAGAAACATCCAACCCCAAGTGTTCGACGACTGCGGGGTGAACCAGAGAGAATCTTCGAGTGGGGTCCACTTGTGGCTATATATATACACCTGCATACCTGCCTGACTCTTGCCATTCTCTTTGCTCTAGCCCTGCCGAGATGTCGATCCCAAAGGAGATCCAAGAGCGGCTCGCCCGGGTTCGCCAGACCTCGGCTGCTCGCGCAGCTGCCCTGACTGTGGTTCCACCCGCCGTCCCGTAGGGTGGCTCGGCCGAGCCCAACTCCGCCAAGAGGGTGAAGCCGTTTCCTCCGGCGGCCGAACCCATCTTTGCCGACCTGAAGACAGCCCTGGAGCATGGGGCTGACTCGTCCAATCTGCATGCCCCTGACAAGGGCAAAAATATTATTGACCTCTGTGACGGACTGGACAGCCAGCTGGATGACATGGAGGGCACCACGCCGCGAGACTCCACCCCGTGAGCCAAGAACGCACTTGGAGACTCGCGATTCAGAACTCCGGAGAATCGTCCTCGGGACTCGTCCCCCCCCCCTTTGGGACCTTGGGGGTGGACTCGCAGAAGCCGAACTCACCGGTTCGCACCCCTTCCCCTCAGCGACCTATCGTGACCACGGGGGCATGTGTGGAAGTCATCTCCATTCCGGGATTCGACCTCCTTTCACCGGGAACGCATCGCCCAGGCCGCGAGAAGGACCTGAGATTTGTCCCTCCTCGCACCTTCTTGGAGATGCCGAGCTCGTCAGGTAAACTTGGCCTTGGATTCTTGTCATGTGGTTTTCCAACACACCTCCCATTCCTGATGTTTCTGCCCTCACAGCCCCCCCCCCAGCCAATCCGCGACCGAGGAGTCTTCATAGACAACCCACTATTCTCCCCTCCCTTCCCCGAGATCGCTGGAATCTTATCTGGGCCCTGAGGTGGAGAATGACGAGCTGACGAGGAGGGGGATCAAGCTCTTCAAGAATCTCGTGCACGGCCTGCGCGAGGTGCAAGAGGTCATTGGGGGCACTACAACGTGACTACGTGCGTCTCGCTGACGAGGTGCGAGGTGACCAGGCTGGCGAGATGATGTCTCCTTCCCAGCTTCTGGATGAGATCGACGACGGCCTTTCGGTGGCGCAGAGGAATTCGGGGCGGATCCGCGAGCTTCTCTGCTCGCGGCAGTCTGGGGGACAGGGGATGCGAGACCGAGGTAGATAGAAGGCTGCTCCATTGCCGAGCCGACCGACACTGGCCTCCTGGTTCCCCTCTGCTCGCGCACCCTGCTTTCTTATTTCTGTACTTGATTCCTGTAATAACTTCAAACATTCTTAGACTAGTGTCTGGTATTCGAATAATAGTAAATATATTGGTTCGTATTTAACTCGGCATGGGATGGGACGCGTTAGAAGTTGACGAGATGGGGTTGGCGAGCTGGGATGGCGAGCTATGACGATTGGACAGCCTTGCCCCAGATTTCTTTTTCTATAAATAGCCCCCCACCAACCCCATACCGCCGCCTTAACTGCTTGTTTTTTCTCTCTTTTTCCATGCCTCTCCTTCGTACTCGCGTTCCACCCCCCTTTTTGTGAGCATGGGCAAGACCAACCCCGACGTCGACGGTCGCTCCAAGTGCGCCCAGCACTTCAGGGACTACTGTTTCTTCGAGGGAAACACCAGCAAAGCTGAGCTCGCCGAATTCGTCGGCGACCATGTCCCGCCTGGCTTCGAGGCGCGCCGACCGAGGGAGGGGACACCATCAACTCCTTTTACGACGACGAACTCGCCTTCCCCATCTCGCATTTTGAGGTGGGGTTGCGACTCCCCCTCTGGCCAAAAATCCACCAGATCTTGAAGTACTACGGCGCGGTGCCCACGCAGCTAAACTCGAACGTCATCGTCATAATAGTGGCGTTCGCAAGCTTCCTCCGCCAGGAGCGGATAGAGTTCAACCTGACCGTGTTCAGGAAACTCTTCTCTTACAAGGCGACTCCGGATGGGGTCGCCTACTTCGGGGGCTCGCTGATCAAGGTTCGCGAGATCACGAACAAGCACCACAACTGGATGACCAAGATCGCCTTCATCAAGGGCGATCTCGGCAACATCCCTTACTCCTCCCAGCAGAAGGGCGAGGAAATCTACCGCCCGCCGACCATGTTCGGCAACGATGCCGACCTCCACAAGTTCTTCCTCCATAAAGACTTCGAGGTCGCCTTCCTGTGAAGGGGCCTCGACTCGCTCCGCCCCGTCCTGCCCGGCGAAGGTATCGTCCTCTTACCTGTTGCTCAACTCGCCATAACTTCATGGAATTTTTTCTAAGTTATTTCATGCAGGAGAGCGGTTGATCCCCTTGAACCCGCCATTCGCGGACTCGAGGCTATACGCCGACACTCTTGCTCGCGAGAAGGCGGCGGCCGCCTGCCGAGACGAGGCGGCTTTCTCCAAACCCTCCTCCAGCAAGAGGCGACCTGAGGATGCGGGGTCGAGCCCCCCCCCCCTCCCACCCCCATAGCCAACAACTGCCAAAAAGGATGAGGAGAGCCACAGTGGCTCCTCGGGCGAAACAACATCAACAAAGCCCCAAATACATGAGATTGCCCGAGGTTATCCCCGATGCGTCGCCGGAGAGCTCGCTCAAGGAGATCACGAGCAAGGGGCAGAAGGGTGGCGAGACCTCTGCTCCCCCCTGCGGCGACCTCTGCTCTCCCCGCGGCGAAGAAGGCGGCCCGCGAGCCTGCCACGCCGAAGGAACACCCCCTTTTCGGGTTTGGGGGGAGGTGGAAGGACTCGGCTGGCGAGCCCATGGTCTAGTGGGACACGCTGGCTCACCGAGTCTCCATCTCCACCTTCCACCCCTCTTGGGCTGACCGCGAGCTCTCCACCGGTCATGCCTATGCACTCGGCTTCGGCCTCTATGGCCGCGAGGATGCCGAGGCCTACAAGGGCATGACCCTGTGGCAGCTCGGCCATGAGGGTATGCGGGCCTACATGTGAGCCATGGAGCTCCACCACATGATGGTCCGCCGCAGCTTCAAACTCAGCAACCACCTCCAGAATGTCGAGCAAACACGCGACATCTCCAAGGATAATGTCGTCGACCTGGGGAGGTAGCTCCACATCACTGAGAGCATTCTCGCCCAAAACGTCGACGGACTGGTAAGTATCGGGCTTTCTTATCCCCTTTTACTTAGAATTTTTTGCGCTGTTGCTAACGTACTTCCTTCCTCATCAGGATGCCAAAGCCGCTAGGGAGTTACGGGCTCGCGCCGCCGAGCAGAAAGAGGAGATTGTCCAGCTGCGCGCCCGCCTTGCTGAACTGGAGGGGGCGAACGCGAAGCTGAAGGAGGAGAGCACGAGCCTCAGTCGCGAGTTCTGCCGCCAAGCGAAGATCTTCTTCCCGGCTCGCGACGTCGAGCCCACCTTCCCGTACAAGAGACCAAGGATCTTCGGCGAGGCTGACCTCGCTGAGAGGCTGCGGATCAACTCGATCCAAACCACCGAATGTACCCTCCAGATGATGAAGGATACATGAGTGCTGGTGGAGGGCTGCAAGGAGATCTCAGTCCGGGACCTGATGTCGAGCCTGTTCCCGGCGACGCCGCCCATCGAAAAGGAGGATAACCTTGACACGCTCTTCAGGAAGGGCTTCCAGGACTTTCCCGGCGAGGGGGGGAGGATCGCCAGTCCTGTGAGGGGGGCAAAGGCTGATGTATATTTTCCTCTTTTTTCTTGTAATCTCGCCGAGGCGAGCTCCCCATGTAATTACCATTACTTAATTGAATATATTTTGCCACAATCTTTCTATATATTTTTTTTATCTTCTTTCTGGACTTTCTTGCTGCGCCTTGCTTGCCTGCGAGCCCTACCCCTGGCGACCTCGCGTAGATAAATTTTTGAGAGTAGGATGGTTGTTGGGGCTCGTTCCTGAGAAAACACCTTGAGGGCTCGCCGATTCTTAGATGATCTGGGGGTGGACTATCCACCGCACTGGGCACACTACCCCCAACTCGCTCGCGAGCTGCCCACAATTTTATCAATATAAGACCAAAATCGAAAAATTTCCCAAGTAATATTGAGAGGGGTTGAAGTGTTCTGGCAGAGCTCGCCTCCCTTCGGCGAGATCTAAGGGCCCGGCTTGCCGCCCTTCTGCTGAGGCCGAGCTGAGCTTTGCGAGTCCTGACTCGCTTGTGCAGAGCTTTCTCCTCCTATTTTTTGGAAAAAATGTCAAACTCCTTGGACACTATCTGAAGAGTATAGGACCCTCCCGAGTGACGTCCAGCCCTACCAGCTAAGTGAGAGCCTGACAGGGGGATCTGTTCGGGATCCGGATAGACACCATCGAGTGACTTCCAGCCCTGCCAGCTAGGTGAGAGCCTGGCAGCGGGATCTGCTCGGGGTCCGGGTAGGCACCATCGAGTGACATCCAGCCCTGCCAGTTAGGTGAGAGCCTAGCAGCGAGATCTGCTCGGGGTCCGGGTAGACACCATCGGGTGACATCCAACCCTATCAGCTAGGTGAGAGCCTAACAGCTGGCCGACAACTGGTGAAACCACTCCCTCACCTTCTCCTTGAGGGTGATGGCGAAGAGTTGACACTTGAAGTCATCTGACATCTGCCTGATCGAGACCATCCCTATGCAACTAGAGCAGAAGAGACCAACTCTCTTAAGGGGCTGCCTCCCCCTACAGGGCAAGATGACGCAACTTGCGGGCCCAGCTCGCTGATCCGGTCTCCGCCTGCCGAGCCGGGGAAGAGCACGCGCCCGGGGAGCTCGCACCCTCGGCCCTCCTCGGCCACCTCCTTCCCAGCTCGCCTGCCGGGGGCGTCCTCGCCTAGAGACGGGGCAGCTACGATCTGGGCAGCTGGAGTCGAGCACTCGGCCCGCGCGCCGAGTGCGCACATGACAAGGCCCATCACCTCGTTCCTGAAATCTTCGAACATCCCCACCGTGGCCAGAGGTGTGTGGGGGAGGGGGCAAGTCCGACCTGCCAGATCCTTGTCCTCCCGTCATTGAGCCTGCTGGAAATTTTCTGTGCTGACCACTCTCCACGCTCACCGCACCAAAATGTTGAAACTGAAAATTCGGTCTCTTGTGGAGTTCACCCTTGGGGAAGGGGTGATCGCGTACCTACTTCTCTCTTGCAAGCAAAACAACAAAGGAAGCAAGGAAGAACTGACCCAAGGGCTCGGCGGGAGGACCCACCACACACCCAGAAGATCTTAGAGCGCTTCCCCTCCTTAGCCAAAGGCCGAGCTAAGGTATCCTCAGAACGCGCTTGAGAGATGGAGCAAGAGGGCACAAGAAGCATGCTTTCTGAGGTACCTCTTGGGTCATATTTATAGATTTCTGAAAACAGCCTGCAAATAGCCAACTCCCGCTGTTCTGAACGGCTATGTGCAGTCCAGGTTGGCCTGCCAACAGCGTAACTCCGATGTTCTGAAGGGCTATAGGCAGGCCAACGGGGGCAAAATAGTAAAAATACCTCACAGTCCTGGCCGAGCTGAGGAATTCGGCTACCCCTAAAGATCCTGCTCGCCTGCTGTCTGCCATGTAACACCCCAAAATTCGAAAGAGGGACGGACAACGTCCAGAGCCAAGTTTGGGTCTTGGTAAGGGGTCACATGGCCTAGGACACGGACGTGTCCATGGCCGTGTCGTGCTCGGGTTCAATGGAGAACTCGGGTGGTCTACGAACTGCGCTCAACGAAGTGTAGAGATAGTGAACACGACCTAGGACACGAGCGTGTTCATGGCCGTGTCGTGTTCGGGTTCGACGATTTTCGCGTGGTCGACAAAAATGCGCTCGATGATGGTCGAGAGGATGAACATGGCCTGAGACACGGGCGTGTCCCAGGCCGTGTCCTGCTCGGGATGATAGTCGGGCCGTGTGAGGGGATAAACACGACCTGGAGCCCAGACATGTTCGTGTTTGATACGGGCGTGTCAAATGTGACACGGGCGTGTTGAGTACCCGTGTTCTTCTCGGGTTGTGTTTGGTCCTACGTCGATGGAGGAACATGCCCAGGCACACAGGCGTGTACTGGGTGACACAGGCGTGTTAACTTTGACACGAGCTTGTTCAGAGCCCGTGTCCTGTTCTGGGTGCGACAGTTTCGACGTCGATTGAGGGACACGGCCTTGGACACGGGCGTGTCTCAAGTCGTGTTCGGCCCAGGAATTTTGGTTTTAAGTGTGAATCGTGGCCGTTCGTTTCCTTCTATTAGGATCTGATGGTTCAGGGATGTCCTGGCTGAGTTATGTCCGGGAATAGGGTTTGAAACCCTCATTTATTCTTCAAGTTTCTCTTTCTAAGGTTTTAGAGAGAAGGGAGAGCAAGGAAGAAGGTGAAGGAGAGATCCGGCTGTCGAAGAAGCGTCGGAGCCCCAAATCGCGAGCTGAGTCCAGATCCGCAGAGGCAAGTCCGTTGCGGTGGTTTTCATTCGGCTAAGTTCCCATGGCTAGGAAGAGGGGTCGTAAGGTAACGACACTTCTCTGCTTAGTTTTAGGATGCGTGTTTAACATCTTTTCTTTCAATATTTGGGCACCAAATATCTCAAATGAGAGGGGTTTGGGTCGCCATGGTTCAAGAGGAACCTCCGAGTTGATTGAGTCCATCCCCGACATGTTTTTGCATTAGAGATCTGCTCCGTTAGTGGAATAGACATTGTGGGTGAAGCCGTAGTCGCGACCGTTAGTCCGACTCGGTGATGTTGTATAACGAGCCTTAAGGATTTTGTAGAAATCCATTGCGGCAAGATGCCGTTTGTGATGTTTATGTTTTCCCCCTTTTCTCGAGCGAGTACGCGTAGCCGGAACCAGACAAGGTTAGCTCTGCAATGATGATAGATGGTTTCTTTGGTGGACAATATTAGCTCTGCATTGATGGTAGATGGTTTCCTTGGTGCGCTGGGACGTTGCAGTACAAATGATGGATTAGGGTGGGACTAACTATGGATTGTGATGTGCTAAGGCGCGGCTTTGTCTCCGTGGTTGGCTGGCTATCCCGTGACGGGAAAGGCATGTGGGGAAAGTGTCCTGACGAGACTAGTACCCTTCTGTGAGAATGACGAGAACGCCAGGCATGGGGCAAGCCCGGGCAATGAGGCCACGAGCGGGTGGGGTCCAGCAAAGGTTCTTAGAATCGGTCAGTGTGTGAGACTGAATTCTGACGCGAGAAGTCAGAGCTTGCAGGCAAGACCGGGTCTAAGAACCATGAGCGGGTGGGGACTTGACAATAGTTCCATGTGGCGGCTTGTATGCCGTTGGGGGAATGTCAGCGCCCTTTTGTTTGTGGCTTAACGCCAATGGGGAAATTGGAAGTACCCGGATGTTATGATGGTGTGCTAGTTGCATACGCAATAGGGTGCCTTGGGTGAAGCCCGGGTTTGCATACATGCTGCATAGTAGGCCCCTTTTTATTTTATGCTCAATATAGAAAATGTGTTTGTTGCTTGAGACATCCAAACCTGTTCTTTTAGAGCTTTACTTGTTTATGTATATGGTATACGAAGTGCTGACTTGCAGGTCGAAGAGGTATTCCGGGGTCTGTTAGGGGCGGCCGTGAGGAGATGTGTTTGTTACACAGTTTGAGGTCAGGCTTTGCTGACCCACGTTACAACCAATTTTTATAGGGTAATGGTCGCAAGCAGGAGCTAGCTCGCCGGCCAAAAAGGCCCAAGCCTCACGAAGTGTTTCAAGTTTCGTACTAGCTCTATTTTTTGGCATTGTATGTTTGATGCTCTTGTTTTTCCGGCTTGCATGCCGAGGCAGTCTAGAAGTGCTTTTGCACATTGATGTTGGATGTTATCTTTTTGAAGTGTTGGACTCTCTTTTGTTGTAAGGCCATAAGACCATTTCGATACTCTTATATGTGGATAGCTTCTGGTCTTGTTTACTGTTTTCGCTGTTGTTTGGTTTTGAGTTTTGAGATTGGGTAGTTCATATCATCTTTTAATGCTAAAGCTGTGGCGTCTGTATGTTGTGGGGCACCGGCCGGACCTATATTATACGGTCATTACAGGGGAGGTGTTACATGCCGAGCTCCTTAGGGCGAGTGCGAGCTGGGCCACTATGCTAGCCATTCGACCGACCTCCATTAGTCGAGCTCAGCTCGACGAAACCCGGGCTTAGCTCGGCGAATGCCGAACCCGGGGTCGATGAATGCCGAGCTCAGGCTTCAGATTTTCCTGTCGAGCTCGCCTGGGGCCTGAGTGATCTGAACCAGCCGGTCTGGTTCCTGGCGACCCCACTCGTCGAATACAGGGTTGTGCACCTCCCACAACCAAAACCGCTCATGATTGTCGGGGACGCGAGCGAATGGGCGTGCGTCCTTGGTTGCGCCACACACGACTATGCCACACAACAAGGATAATTAGGGGACCGCCTAGCCACGCGAGCATCGCCGACCGAGCGACCGTCTTATAACTCGATAGCCCGTGGCGCTGGTTGACCGCACATAAGTATGCGCGTCCCCGTCCGGCAGCGCGCAACCGCGTCCGACCTTGGCTGGCCGTGCATGACCGCTAGCGGCTCTGGCTGGTCGCACGCGACCGCGAGCGGCCCTGGATGGCCGCACGCACCCTAGGCATGACCCCTACCGCGCGTCCCCCGACCGCACGCCGCCCTGCGCGTGCCCCACCAGCTGCACGCCCCGCATGCACGCGGCCCACACCGGCCTAACACAACTATGCACACAAACCTGGCTGGCCTCACAGCCGCACATGCCCAACCACGCACGACCGACCGTCTATCTGGCCATACAACGCCACCCGGCCAGCTTCCGGTAGCCGGCCAACGCTGCCCGAGCACTCAACCACACTCTTCCTCCTGGCCTTTGCTCCCTGGTTGCCGTCGTGCGATCGCCTCGACCGAGCAACTTCCATGACACCATCGTCGCACCCCGTAATCCGCATAAAACCCATTATTGGGATGTACATATAGCAAGATCCATCATCATGGGCAAGCAAATTGTGAAATATCTTATCATGGTTGTGCGTATTACAAAATATCCCATCATGAGTGTGTGTATAAATAAATACCCATCTTGGGTGTGTGTATAACGGAATATCTCATCATGAGTGTGCGTATAGCGAAATACCTATAATGAGTGTTTTTATAGCAAAATATCTCATCATGAGCGTGCGTATAACGAAATACCCATCATGAGTGTGTAAATAGCGAAATATTCTATCATGGGCGTGTGTACAACGAAATACCAAACCATGAGTGTGTGTATAGTGAACTACCCAGCATGAGTATGCATATAACAAAGTAAATAGTTATGAGTATGCACATAGCAAAGTATATGATTATAGGTGTGCGGATAGCCGGACTCCCTTTCAGCTTAATTACCAAAATGTCATCCTCAAAATCAATAAAATGGTCTTAAGGCCCTCATTTGAAGACACCTTGTCTCCTACGCTCAAGAGAGCTCAAGAAGATTGCTTCGAATCTCTTCATGCGTGATCAAAGATTTCCTCGAAGATCTTCATAAGCTTTAAAGATTGTTTGGAGATTTCCCGCGAGCACTTGAATATCTCCTTCAGCTCCCGACGCACGCTTCCAGGAACCAGAGTTCCCTTCAGCTCCCAACGCTCGTTTTTGGGAAACAAAGATCCTCTCCAGCTCCCGACGCTTCCTTCTGAGAACCAAAAATTTCATTCAGATCCCGACGCTTGCTTTCGGGACACAAAGCTCTCATTCACCCTGCGAAGGTCTCCCAGAGGACATCTCGAAGACTACTCCCGACTCTGCCGCTCGAGGTCCAGAGTACACGTGCTTCCATCTTTCCTTATTGCTTCTGAGCACATCCTCCACCAACATATTTATTGCGGGCCTCTACGGTTCAAAAGAACTACTGCAACAAGTATCAACCTTAATAAAACAATTTTTATGACTGTCAACAAGATAGTGAAATTTGCTTGGCACCAGTTCCAACCCCGTGATTTTTTTCCTTTCCAGGGTTTTTCCATGTAAAAACTCTCTTACCAGCCGCCAACATCTTTCTGCCACTCTCTACGTGCTCAACTCGCTCACGAGCAACGATGGTTCGTTCAGACCGACTTACGAGCGCCTGGAGTGACCTTCAACAATATAATACTAAAGTTTTAAGTTGTAATAAATACAATTTTATAATATTACAAGTGACAATATACACAAAAACCTCGTTTCGTCACGACAGTACCCTCACCACGATAGTACCGTAGGACAGCCTCGCTCGCATCCAGAGTTCAGCTCTTCGACTA
Source organism: Platanthera guangdongensis (assembly GCA_039583875.1). Classification (NCBI taxonomy): domain Eukaryota; kingdom Viridiplantae; phylum Streptophyta; class Magnoliopsida; order Asparagales; family Orchidaceae; genus Platanthera; species Platanthera guangdongensis. The sequence continues at coordinate 12,088,330 of CM077152.1, forward strand.
TTGGTCAATCTCCTATTGCGCCCAGAGATGCCAGTGAAGGTTGCACGGTCGCGCCACTACCCCATCGTGATCAGAATACTATGACAACGACATCGGGACTCACCGGTGGGACTCACTCGTTTAAGTAAGAGTGGTGTTAAGTGCAAATCAATTTTAGATAAGTGCAAATCAATTTTGTTAAGTGCAAATCAATTTTAAATAAACGTAACTAAAATTTTTCGGTTTGCACATAACCATAATTTGTATCTAGTCAAAATGAATTTGCACGTAAAATTAATCTAAATTAAAATAAAAATTAAAAAATGCTTGCTCATCGTGTGGAGCAATGTCCACTGGCCTACTGTAGTCTGTAGTTGCAGGGTCCCGCACTCACTCCTCAAAAGGGCAAATGGGTGGGCCGAATAAAAACCTTCTGATTCCCTCCCTTCGTAGCAGGCTCCTGATCGTCTTTCTTCCCAGCCTTTTTTGTTTTAACTTTTACCGATCTTCTTCCTTCCATAGCCTCACCCTTTGGGGATTCAGCTTCAGTCGTCGGTCGATTCGTTTTCCCTTTTCCGTCGGGAGAGCTTGTTCTCTGCACGAAAGCTATTTGCGATGAGGAAGCGGGAGAGGGAAAACCCTTGCGGTGTTTGCGGCCATTACCACCGATACGAGGAGGGGGAGGTGTGCGGGATCTGCGGTCACCGGATTCCGATGGTGGAAGACAAGACAATCCAGCACGCGAGCGCTTTCCCGACGGAGATTTGGAAGGACTTCCTCTATCTCGGGAGCTACGACAACGCCTCAAGAGGGGAACTGTTGAAGACTCTGGGAATCTCCCGTATTCTTAATGTAAGCTTATTTCATGGTATTTTTGTTTCCTATTTGTACTTGAAGGGGATTAAGATCAGTTTAGTATAGTTTCTTGTGTTTAGGTTGAGGGATATTCAAATTTATTCGCCATTCTTTAGAAAACCGTAGTTTTTCATCGTCTGGGTTGTAGAAGAGATTCTATACTCATCATCAAATTTTGTTTAGGTAGAGGGAAGTATTTACTTTCTTATTCAGTGTTTGTGTAATTCCATAAGTTTGTTCTTGATGCAATTTGAAAGCCATGATGCAGTATATTTTTTGACTTTTCTTTTGTGCAGTACTCGTGAATCTCAAAAAACATGGTTACATTGGTGCTTGCTATGAATTTGGAATCTTTAGTATTGATAGGTACTCCTTTATTCATAAGTGAGATGAGCTGCGGATAGCGAAACTTCTCTATTATGAGGTGTGCTCATAATGGAGGAAGAGAGAGGTTCTGTGACTCTCTCCACTATGTAAGAGTTCATAGTGGAGAAAGCCCCTTAACCACCAAAATCACCAACGACTGCCGGAACGCTTGTGCGCCTCTGCTCACGACGCTACATCCCAGATATATCGCTGACGCCTTTGCTCTCACCGCACTCTCAGAACGCCTATGTGCTTATTGTGCTCTCAGAACACTTAGGCGCTCTCACCGTGCGCTCAGAACACTTCCGCACGAACTACACACTCAGAACGCTTTGACGCTCACTGTGCGCTCAGAACTCTTCAGCGCGAACTGCGCACTCAGAACTTTTCAGCGCGAACTGCGCGCTCAGAACACTTTCGCGCAAATTGCTCCCTCAAAACGCTTCCGCGCGAACTGCGCGCCTTGAACACATTTGCGCTCACGCAAGCGTGTGGAATTCCTTCCAAGCGCACACAACAATTTTCCCTCTTTACATCTTGTGTTCACAAGATCGCAGGACTATTCACATTTCGTTACTATCACCGCTACCAATCCTGCCCGAACTGCCCGAGGGGAAAATTGTCATATCCGCAAAATGAAGATCCGTGTGTTCCATATCGAGGAACGTGATTCGTCCGTCTGGTAGTTATGGTGGTTACAATGTCGCAATTACCAAACCGCCCCCGTATAAAAGGAGCCCAAAGCCTTCATTTCAAGAGACCATGCATTCATTGCCCAAGAGAGTTCCTTTGAAAATCCTTCAGATTTCTCCCGCGGCGTTCGAAGCTCCCCTTGAAGATCCCCTTCGGCCTTTGAAGTTCTCCCAACTTCAAGTATCAATTTTGCATTTCGTTAACTTTTATTTTAACGAGATGTGTTCTGTCACCCACGAGAACGTAGCAATTTGTAACACTCGAAGATTTGGTGGAATTTGGTCGGCACCAAACCGACCACGTGGGTTTTCATCATTTTCGAGTTTTCCTTGTTAAAAAACTCTTCTTGCCAACGGTTCGAATTTTCTGTGACTGTTTGCGCGCTCGACCACTCGAGCTAAGACGATTCATTTCGACCGGTTCACAAACGCTTCGAGTGGCCTGCAACAATTATCTTTTGACACAATTTTACATGTCTTACATATTTGATTCATTTGGACCTCCCCACTGCGTACATTTATGGGAGAACGTATACAAGTATGAACCCTAGATTTTATAATGTTAACATCATCGACCTAAGCCTTATCCAAACTATTCGGGGTCAGTTTTATGAAAACTTGATCTACATCATTTCTAAAAAGTTTTGTGGCATAACTTTATTTTATATTTGCTCTTTTATTTAGGTGATTGTTAAACACAACCCGTAATTGGCTAGTCGCACCCCAAAATCTCCCAATTTTTCGCGCCTTCTCGAAATACGCCTTGCACATGCAATTTCAGGAAAAGTGTTCAACACGAAAGTTGTAGATATCGACGAGATCTACAACTTTCGTGTTGATCACTTTTCCTAAAAATGCACGTACAAGGCGTACTTTAGAAATATGCACAGGTTTTGCGCTTTTTCGAAATACGCCTTGTACATGCAATTTCATGAAAAGTGTTCAACACGGAAGTTCTAGATCTCGTCGATATCTACAACTTTCGTGTTGAACACTTTTCCTGATATTGCATGTACAAGGCATATTTCGAAAATGCGCGAAAAATTGAGAGATTTTGGGGTGCGACTAACAAAATAACGGGTTGCGGTTAACAATCGCCTTTATTTATTATTGCAGAATGCAAGTATGTGAAGCCAACTATTTTTTTTCTAGTTGGTTTACAATCTAATCATGTAGTTTTCTATTAGAGTTTTTTCCCTAACCCTGTGTATTAATTATATGTAGTCACACTATTAGAGCATCATATACCCTACATTGTAATGCCCTGACTACCAAAGACTATCTTTTACCATCATATATTTGCTAGATGCTACTACTACTACTACTACTCCTCCCAACATCTCTTAATTTATACAACTATTTATTAGTTTACTCTTTCTAATTGTTCCTACATGTTCAATTCTGTGTATAACTAGTAGTGGTAACATTTATGATTTATCAAATATATCATGGCCAAATCAACTGCTACGTCACTTATGAAATAGTATTTATACGCCATTTCTCCAGTTTAGCTGCCCAATTTTTCTTTGAATATGCCCATTTTTTCTTTGAATCTCATATTTACCTATATTTCCGTTCATCTCCTTAAAAGATTTAAAAGATAAGGTCGTCTTTTTCAAAATTCCAATTAGAACACTCTTTCTCTCTCAATTTACGTCTAAAAACGCACCATTCTTCTGGAGAGAAAATCACTTTCACATCTTCTTAACTCGAAATGGCCGAGGAGAGGAAAGGTTTCTTTTAAAAGGTGCTTTCCGGAATCGATAAGCAGTGGTGCCTATATCTAAGAGGACTAGAGCACGTGATTACAAAGCACGGTGTGAGGGATTCAAATTCCTCTTCGCCCTATTAATAGGTATCACTTGATATTCCAATTGTATTGATGATGCTATAAACTTGCATATACTACAAGCATCAACATTTAAATTGTTTTCAAAGTGCAAGCACTTAGATTCCCCATTCTGAATATATTTTTGTAACTCTTTATAAAAAAATATAGAAGATAAGGATATATAGTTCTAATTGTTCATGTTATTCTCTTGTAATTGAAACTGCTTTATCACTCATTGAAAGTATAACTCTCAAATATACCTTTAATACATAATTTTTCCTTTCTAATATCCTCAAAGCCAATTTTATGCTATTTTAAGTAAATGCTATGTGAAGATCCTTCACTACTTTCTATAATTTCATCAATCTCTGAAAGGGTGAACAGTTGTGAACAATCCTCTGAGAATTCTCTAGAGGGGGTGAGGGTGAATAGAGAATTAAAGTATCTGCTTAAAACTAAACAATTTCAAATCAACATCCACATATTTACAATCACAGATAAATTAAACTTGGAAAATTTATAACAATTAAAAACAACAACAACATTCAAGCCTTTATCCCACTATAGTGGGGTCGGCTATATCGATCCTTTATCGCCATTGTGCCCTATCTTTTGTCATAATCTCACTAATGCTAAGTACATCATGTCTTTCCTTACAGTTTCATTCCAAGTTTTTATTGGTTTACCCCTCCTTCGTTTAACATGCCTAGTGACTAGACTCTCACAACGCCTAACATGTGCCTCTAATGGTCTCCTTTGGATGTGTCCAAACCATCTTAGACGATCTTCTCGCATCTTCTCTGCAATTGGTGCTACTCCTGTCTTATTCCCGATAATTTCATTCCTAATTTTATTCAATCTTGTGTGTCCACACATCCACCTAAGCATTCTCATCTCCGCAACTCCCATTTTTTGCTCATGTACACAACTCACTGCCCAACACTCAAAACCATAGAGCATCGCGGGTTTAATTGCAGTATGTAAAACTTGCCCTTAGGTTTTAGTGGTACTTTACGATCACATAAGACCCCGAACGCGCCTCTCCACTTCAACCAACTCGCTTGGATTCTATGTGTAACATCTTTATCAATACCTCCGTCTTTTCGAACTATCGATCCAAGATATTTAAAACACTCACTACTCGAAATAACTTGACCACCCAACTTAATAACAAAGTCATCTGACCTTCTTGTACTGCTAAATTTAAGCTCTATATACTCCGCTTTGCCCTGCTCGACCTAAAACCTTTCTTTTTTGAAGTATCTTGCCAATATTCAAGTTTTGCGTTTACACTCGCACGTCTCATCAACCAAAACGATATCATCCGCAAACAATAGACACCAAAGTATTGCTTGTTGGATATGCTTGGTGAGCTCATCTAAGATAAGGGTAAAGAGATAACGGCTTAAAACTGAACCTTGTTGTAAGCCAATAGTGATAGTGAATTCCTGTGTTAATCTTCCAGATGTCCTCATCCTTGTCACTGAATTTGTATACATATCTTTGATTGTGTCAATATATGATATATTTACACATTTCTTTTCTAAGACTCTCCATAAGATCTCTTTTGGAACTCTATCATAAGCCTTCTCAAGATCAATAAACAACATATGCAAATCTTGTTTTCTTTTTCGATAGTTGTCAATGAGTCTCCTCAAGAGATGTATAGCTTCCATGGTCGACCTCCCTGACATGAATCCAAATTGATTCTCCGAGATATTAGCCTCTCGTCTTAATCTTATTTCTATTACTCATTCCCATAGTTTCATGGTATGACTCATCAATTTAAATCCTCTGTAATTAACACAATTTTATATATCTTCTTTATTCTTATACAAAGGTAGCAAGATACTTTCTCTCCATTGGTTTGACATTCTTTTTGACTTTAGTATCTTATTGAAAAAACATGTAAGTCACAAAATTCCTTCATTTCCTAGACATTTGCATACTTCGATGAGTATATCGTCTGACCCAACCGCCTTCCATTTTTCATCTTATTTAGAGCATCTTTTCCCCTGATGTTTCAATTTTACGATAAAACGTTATGTTCTTATACTTTTCTGATTTACTTAACTCTTTTAAGTTCAATTCATTGTCCTTTGTTTCATTATAGAGTTGATAAAAATATCTTTTTCATCGCTCTTTAATATTCACATTGATTGTCAAAATTGCATTTGTCGCATCCTTTATGCATTTTTCTTGACTGAAATCTCTTGTCTTTTTTTCTCTAGCTTGAGCAATTTTATACATGTCACGCTCTACATCTTTGGTATCTAATCATTTATAAAATTCTTCATAAGCTTGACTTCTTACTTTACTTACTGCCTGTTTAGCTTCTTTTTTGCGACTTTATACTTGACTAAGTTTTCATCATTCCTACAAACGTAGAGTGATTTATAGCTGACCCTTTTTGCCCTCACTTTGTCTTGCACTTACTCTTTCCACCACCAAGATTTTTTATTTGGGGTGCACGACCTTTTAATACTCCAAGTACGGTCTTTCCACTTATCCTTAAATATGAAGACATAACTTCCCATGCGACATTAGAATTAACATAAGGGTCATCAACTAGTTGTTCCATAACTGTCTTCTTAAAAGCAACCTGCTTTTCCATCTTCAAGTTTCACCACCGAATTTTTTGCAGTATTTTTGTTCTTGTATTAAATTTATTATATTTAATTTGTACATCTAACACCACTAACCTATGTTGTGTTGTCAAACTTTCTCCTGGTATGACTTTGCAATCTTTACAAATCAAAATCCCGAGAGAGTTCGAATTCTTCTCTATCTGGAAACTTATCCTCTAAAGGTATATTATAATGTTCTTTTATATTTGTCTTTAAGAATCTCAATAACCTATTCAAATTTCTTCCATATATGTTCTTCTGAAATTTGATGGAGAATATTTTCCTTAGACCCTCTTCCATAATAATCTTCTTCAAATAATTCTGGACAGATTTTCTGATTTTTTCATTTTGGATTTAATTCTACGTTACATCGACTTCTAGTGGAAGGTACGTCGAGATTTGCCTCAAAATTGAAGCGCTTTCGACTTGACCAAATAATTGACGTTGCGTCAATATCTTATCAACGCATGCGCCGTCTTCTGCTTTGAAGGCGCACCGACTTGACTCATTAAGTAACGCTGTCATCCAATCAAAGTTACGCTGACTTCCGGTTGACGTTGCGTCGATTTCTAGTCGACGCATAATTACTTTGGATGATTTCCTTCTTTATTTTAGTGTGAGTTTCTCATGACTCTAACTTGACTGACATCCTATGATATCTATGTACAAATTACCCTTTCTATACACATGACCCACATGGGTAATAATTTTAGGGAGTAAAATCACTTATGATTAATTTGTTAAGTTAAATCAATAGGGTTTTTGATGTAGGGTGGGCTGTGCAGTGGACTCCTAGAATGCAAGCTAGTGACGTGGAGGGGTGGATTCGCTCAAACCTAACAACTATATGTCATGACAAATTTTAATCAGGCGAATTAATTAATAAACGCAACGAAACATCATAATAAAACACGACATTCACTCATGATAAAATAAACAATTTTCTTTAGGCAATTTGACAATAGCTTTCCTCCGCACGGAGGACTAGACTAGGCGCGCGGAGAATTAAGGCGTCCTGCAAGTTAAGAGATTCACAGACAAATAACAACAACCTATAATTCCTTTTAAGCAAGAGTTCCACAAAGCGCGCAATGCTTTCACAACCAAACAACAACTAACACCGCAAATCACGAAGTAATATAAAATCTGAAATAAAACTAGTGCTGCAATGATCGTAGTAAATCTGAAATTGTGGAGGTGGTATGAAGTTTCCGGATGGTGAGAGACTAGAACGGGTAAGGGAAAGTGGTTCCACGGAAGGGGAAGGGGTGGTGGCTGTGGGTATAGGTGAAGGAAGACTAGATCTGAGGGGGCCGGGCGGGATCTGGACTAATAAGTCCAGATCGGGACTGGTCAGGTACCCATGGTGGGGCAGGGGGAAGGTGGCTTTCCGCGCGGCCTCTCCCTTCCCGCTTCTCGCGACCTCTCTCAAATCGCTGCGGGTTTCTCCTCTTCTCAATTTCTTGTTTCAGTCCGCATCTAGGTCGCGGTCTCTCTTCTTGCCGCTGGTGAACTCACCTTGACCGTGCAGACTCCTCTTCTACCCTCCTCCCCACTAGTCGCTGCGACCTGTCCTGTCGCTAGCGGTCTCTCCTTCTCACTTAGCCGCATCTTGGTCGCGACCTTCCTGGTCGCTGGTAGATTTACCTTGACAGTGCGGCCTTCTCCTCTACCCGTGCTGCTAGTCGCTGCGACCTGTCTTGTCGCCAACGGCCTCTACTCTTCTCTTCGTCGCATCCTGGTCGCGACTTTCCTTGTCGCTGGTGTGTCCGCCGTGACCGTGCGACTACTCCCTGTGCCGACCTTTCTACCAAGCCGCCCGACCTTCTTTGCCAAGCCACCCGACTTCTCCTGTTTGCCGCCCGGTCCAAAACCCTGCTAGCCGCACGGTTTCTCTTCTAGCAGCTCGACCTCCTCTGTTAGCCGCATGGCTTCCGATGCATCCGCTGCTACTTCTGCTCCGCCAGCCCGTGAGGCTACTACGGCTTCTGAACTCCGTGATGAGCTACAAATTACTACCATCTCTCTGACTGACAAACACAATTTCGTCGAATGAGTTCATTCTGTTCGTCGTGTTCTGCAGACGAAGGGTCTTCTCCACCACTTGACTCGTGCTATCCCCGTCTCTCCATCCAATGTTTGGCTTCGCGATGATGGTCGAGTTCAGTCTTGGCTTCTCAACTCTATGGACATCGAGCCCTACAGGATGACCATGTATCATGAAACGACCAAGACAATGTGGGAGGAGCTCTAATCCTTTTACTCTGGGCAAAACAGTCTTCAACACCTATATGATATTATCTCCGACCTTCAGTATCTTGCTCCTGGTGCTCCCGACGACATGATCTATTTTGTTGCCCAGGCCAAGACACTGGCCGAGGCTTGGATGCAACATCAGCCTCCCACTACGGATCTTACTACTCAACGGGCCCAGAAAGAGGCTGTCACCATCACGATGATGATGTCCTGTGTTCCGCCCCACATGCATAGTGTTCGGGCTCAGATCCTCTCTTCCACGACGACTCCTTCACTATCTGATGTCTGCTCCATGCTGCTTCGAGTTACGCCTCCTACAGAGGCTCCTTCCAGTTTTGCACCTGCTCTTCTTCAACAGCCTCTACTTCCGACCCCCTCCTGCTCGTGGCTCTTCCACTCGTGGGGGCCGACCCCCGTCTCGGAGACGCGGACGTGGTGGACGTTCGTCTCTCAAATGCACATATTGTGGCCGGGGTGGCCATCTCGAGGCCACTTGTTACAGCAAGTATGGGTTCCCTCCCCACCTCGCTGCTACTTCCTCTGCTGCTCCTGCTCCCACTGGGGCTTCTGCCCAGGATCCGGCCTCCACTGCCCGCCAAGATATCGATGAGCTCCGCACCCAACTCTATCAGCTACAGGGTGCCCTCAGCCCTCTCCTCTGGCTCGGTTGCGTCTTTTTCTGCGGAAGGTATAACCTGTCTCTCCCCTAGCCCCCATTGGATCGTCGATTCCGGTGCTACTCACCATATTACTTCCCAGAAGCCCTCCCAATATCTCCAGATGGCTCATCCCCCGTGTATCACTGTGGCCAATGGTGACACCCTACCGATCTCTGGCGCCGCCGCTCTTCAGCTTACTCTGCCCTTTCTCTTTCCTCGGTTCTTCACATTCCGGGATCTCCTTTCAATTTACTTTCTGTTAGTCGCCTGACGACCGGCCTTGATTGTTGCATAACTTTTTCTCCCTCTTCTTTTCTTATGCATGATCGTCGCACTCGGAGTATCATTGGTAGGGGGCAGCTGTTGAATGAGCTCTACATCTTGGATATCCCACCCACTCTTCTCTCCGCCGTCTCTACTGTTGATTGACATCGCCGCCTTGGTCATGTTCCTCTTCCGATTCTCAAGCGTTCTCTTCCTGATGTTCCTTTACGAGAGTTCTCTTGTGAATCTTGTATCTACGGCAAACAACATCGTTCCGCCTTCCCCCTTGCATGTACCCGGAGTAGTACTCCTTTATCCTTAGTTCATTCTGATGTATGAGGCTCTTATAAGGTCCCTAGTATCTATGACTTTCGCTATTTTGTAACTTTTATTGATGACTACTCACGTACTACATGGTTATATTTAATGCATGATCGTACTGAACTTACATCTGTGTTTCGTGCCTTCTTAACTGAGATGCGTACGCAGTTCGCCACCCCCCTCAAAATCCTCCGCACTGATAATGCTCGCGAGTATACGGGCTGCAACTTCTACAACCTCTGCACCGAATTTGGCGTCATCCATCAAACTTCGTTTCATATACCCCTCAGCAAAACAGGGTGGCCGAACGGAAGAATCGTCATTTACTCGATGTTGCTTGGTCGCTCATGTTTCAAATGCAGGTTCCAATCGAATATTGGAATTTTGCCGTCTCCACAGCCTGTCATCTCATTAACCGCCTACCTTCTTCTGTTCTTGACTTTGCCATTCCTATCTAACTCCTCTATCCTACTACCAACCCAACCTCTCTCACCCCGCGTGTCTTTGGGTGTGTTTGTTATGTTCATCTTCTTGGACCTCCCTCCGACAAACTTGCTCCTCGAGCGGCCAAATATATGTTTGTTGGCTACTCCCGTACTCAAAAAAGGTATGTTTGCCACTCCCCTTCGGATGGCAAGCTGGTCGTCTCCGCGGATGTCACCTTCTGCGAAGACCATCCCTTTCACTTACCTTCCCCCACCCCGTCTTCCTCTCCTGCTCTTCCCCGGCCTGCCGTCCCTATCACGCCCTCCTTTCTGCCATCTCCCTCCTCTATTCCTGTCCCAAAGTTCCTCCGCCCGTTATCCGTGTCTATACTCGTCGCGGTTTCAAGGATGGTTCCCTGCCTCGGCTCCCTGCTCCCAGTGACACCCCGGCACCGGTGGATCCGGCTACTGCTTCTACGGCCCATCCCATGGCCAACTACGTTTCTCTCCACCGGCTCACTCCACCTCTCTACGCCTTTGCCACTTTGCTTTCCTCTATTTCTATTCCTAACACTGTGCATGAGGCGCTTCAACATTCGGGGAGGCGGGCGGGCATGGACGATGAGATGAGGGCTCTCTGGGCTAACCAGACTTGAGATCTGATTCCTCTTCCTGCCGGCAAACACTATGTTAGCTGCAAGTGGATCTTTGTTGTTAAACATGCAGCGGATGACACCGTTGAGCGTCTGAAGGCCCGTCTCGTGTTCCGGGGTTTTACTCAGCAACATGACCTTGATTATGAGGAAACATTTTCTCCGGTGGCCAAATTGAACACGGTCCGAGTTCTTCTCTCCTTGGTTGTTCACCGTCATTGACCTCTTTATCAGCTGGATGTTAAAAACGCCTTCCTCAATGACGATCTGCATGAGACTGTTTATATGCATCAACCTCCCGGGTTTGAGACTACGGGGGAGTCTCGGGTTTGCCATCTTCAGAAATCTATTCATGGTCTCAAACAGTCTCTGCGCGCTTGGTTTGACAAATTCAGCAAGATAGTCCGCGATATTGGATTCACTCGGAGCTCGGCTGATTTCTCTCTTCACTCGACACCGGCCAACCGGAACTGTGATCCTACTTGTCTATGTTGACGATATCCTCATTACTGGCGACGATACTAGAGGGGTACGACATACCAAACAACAGTTGAACTCCGCCTTTCAGATCAAAGATCTTGGTAACCTACGGTATTTTCTCGGGCTTGAGGTTGCACGACGGCCTAATGATCTTGTATTATCCCAAAGGAAGTATTGTATGGACCTCCTTCATGATGCCGACTATTCAGGATGCAAACCTACAGATACTCCTATGATCGCTAATCACAGGCTCTCGGCCCATAGCTCTGACTCCGATAAGCTGCTTACGAATCCGGAATACTACAGACGCTTGGTTGGGAAACTGATCTATCTTACGGTTACTCGACCAGACATCTCTTTTGCCGTAGGAGTCGTGAGTCGATTTATGCATTCTCCTCGGACATCTTATCTTCAAGCTGTTGAGCGCATTCTTCGGTATCTCAAGAACGCTCCAGGACAAGGTCTTGTGTACAAACCATCCACATTTTTATCTCTTGTTGCATACTCGGACGTTGACTATGCAAGATCCATTAATGATAAGCGTTCTACATCATGTTTCTGTATCTACTTCGGTGGACATCTCATAACCTGGCGTAGCAAGAAACAGACCGTGGTTGCTCGCTCTTCTGCTGAAGCTGAGTACCGGGCTATGACTACTGTTGTTTCCGAGTTAACTTGGCTTGAGAGCCTTCTGGGAGACTTGAGTGTTCGTCTCTCATCACCGGCGACCATATTTTGTGATAGTCAAGCAACAATACATATTGCCAAGAACCCGGTCTTCCACGAACGCACAAACATATTGAAGTTGACTGCCACTTTATTCGGGAAAAAGTATAGTCAAAGAAGGTAGATTTGGAGCATGTCTCTGCTACAAATCAAGTTGCTGACATCCTGACTAAAGCTCTCTCTCGGCCACTATACTACCAATTTTTATCCAAGCTTGGTGCCTACGACTTGTACGCCCCATTTAAGGGCCCATTTTTCTCTCTTTGTATTTATCCCACATCTTGGATTGAGATCTTCTCTTCTTCCTCTCTTCCTATATAAGTGTATTTATACGTGTAATTATTCATTCAAGAAGTATATACAAGGTTTGAGGCATCTCTTTACAGTGTCAAACAACATATTGTTGGGGGCTTTAGGAATACCAAAGCATGTCCCAAATGCCCTGAACATGTACGCTTGGAATTGCAGGAGTTCATGGACAAAAAACTAGTGCAAACAACAAAGAGAAACTGACATTTCCTGATTTTGCAGATATAGATACGTTTGGAGATGATGAAAAAATGAATGACAATGTGGAGAAGATTCATAGAAGAAAAGACTTCTCCAAGAGGCCTTGGTCGAATGGATCGATATATGTTTTTTTTTGTGCTAAAAATTGGAAAGGCAGTGCAAAAAAAAGGAGCTAAACAAAAAATGAAACAAACATCTATTAATGAAGCTTGCAAGAAAGAGCTGAGAGAACGAGCTTGTAAACATATAACTCAATGGATGTACGATGCAACTATTCTATTCAATGTTGTAACACATCCTAGTTTTGCAGTGTTGGTAGAGTCCATTGGACAGTTTGGAGTTTAATTGAAGCCACCAATTTATTATGTGATTTGTGTACCTTGCCTGAATAATGAAGCCACTGAAGTAAAAGACATGATAAAGACATATGAGGATAGGTGGAAGATATTTAGGCTCCGTTTGGTTGAGCTGTTGCTGATGGAAAGCTGCTGATGAACTGTTGCTGATAGAAAAAGTGCTGATTCTGGAAAACATAGTTTTGTTAAAAAACTGTTTGGGTGAAACAGAGTTTACAAAACGGAGTTTTCAAAAAGTTGTTTGGATACAAAACAGAGTTTTGAGCGAAATTCCACTCTAAAATTCAACAGAAGGGTGAGATACCAAGCACTTAATACAACAAACTGAGAGATAAAATATCGCAATGCCACTCTAAAATTCATCTGCAACATGTCAATCTAATCTATCAATGAAAGACGAAACCTCAAATCCAATGAATCTCAAGAACACACAGAGGTAATAGCCGCATGATTCGGGAGAGAGAGAAACAGAAGGGTGAGATACCTGGATTAAGAGGGCGGCGGCGGAGGCGCGGCGGGAGAATCTGCGAAGCTCGCGCTCGTGAGCTACCTTCTCTAGAAGAGCATCCCTGGTAAGCTCTCTTGTGCTGGCGCCGCGGAGAGAAACCTGAGGGACGCGCGAATGTCAGTAGATCAGCGAGGAGACAGCTCGAATCAAGGAAGGGTAAAGCTGTAGCGATGGTACCTGGGGTTGTTTCAGCGGGGCGGACATGGCGTTCGTCTCGCCGGCAATTCACGATGAATGGTTATGCACGAACATGGCGTTCGTCCACTGTTTCTCTGCGTCGGGAGGAAGATCGGGCGCAGTCGTTCTTCGATCGGGAGGGAAGACAGCAGCGCGGCAGCGGTGAGACGTGGGATTGACCCGCGGTTGGAAGATGAGAATAAAGGACGTTTATTAATAAACGCTGGTTTGGACAATAGCCAACCCAAACACTGCTTTCATGCAAAATTGCGGTTTGGCTCAACCGCACCGCACCCCAACAGCCCAACCAAACGCCACCTTAGTTGTTTCATTATAGCTGATGGACGTACGGATCAGAAACAAAGGACTCTAATAATTTTTTTAGTGAATTCACCCAAAGAGATATTTTTCCTAAAATCTGTCGATGCATCCGACTATTCGAAGACAGGAGAAAAAATATTTGAATTGGTAGATAGAGTGATAGAAAGGGTTGGAGAGGTGAATGTGGTGCAGATTGTTATGAATAGTGCCAACAATAATGTACTCACAGGTAAATTATAAAGAAATCAATAATTATTCATTATTAATCACATCTTATTCAATTTTCATTTATTGTTTACATGATAGTATGATACTTTCATACCTAACATGTTAACACTCTAATAGATAAATTATTGGAAGCGAAACACCCAAATTGATATTGGACGTCATATGTTGTGCATTGTATTGATCTAATACTGAAGGATATTGGAAAAATGCTCAAATATTAGTCGCACATTTAAGAGTGTAATACCATAAATGGTTATATTTATGTTCGGCCTGGACTTGTGAACATGCTGAGGAGCTTTACGGGCCAAGCAGAGCTTGTTAGGCCCACTGTGACGAGGTTTGCAACCTGTTTCTTAACAATTCAGCGCATTCACAAGCAGAGAAACAATCTAAGGAATATGTTCACCTCACCTGAGTAGTTTTCAAGCAAGTTGGCAAAGGAAAACGAAGGTAAACAAGTGTAGGACATTATACTAATAATCTTTTTTTGAAGAAGTATTGTGTATATTTGGCCCTTTTGTTTGCATATTAAAATTGATGGTCGGTGAGAAAAAATCAGTCATGAGTTATATTTATGAAGTGATGGATAAAGCTAAAGAGACGATCATTAAGTTTTTTAATGAGAAAGTGGATAAATATACAAATGTTCTAAAAATTGTGAATAGAAGATGGAAAAACCAGCTTCATGGACCTCTTCATGTCGCGGGTCATTATTTAAACCCAGAATTTTTTCACTCAAACTCGATATTGCAGAAGATGAAGAAGTTATGAAGGGTTTATACAAGACAATGCAAAGGCTGATTCCAAGCAGTGGAGAGCAAGATAAAATCATTGTCAATTAACTCTATATAAAAATGCTGAAAGACTATTTGTAATGAAATTTGCAATTAGGCATAAAAAATAAAGTCTATATATAAATTAGACAATATTCAAACAATTTTGTTTTGATTTTTCAATTTTTAAATATTTATTATCTTAACAGCTGAATGGTGGTAAACTTATGATGTTTCAACTCTTAACATAAGAAGATTTTTCGTAAAAATGTTTAGCCTTACATGCAGTGCATCAAATTGTGAGCGAAATTGGGGTTTTTTTTGAACATGTAAGCTTTTAAAATTTATTATCAGTGGTTTATAGATTGATGATAACTTGTTTATACGATCATTGTTTATTGCAGATTCCTAGCAAAAAAAGAAACAGACTAGCTCAACAATGTTCGAATGATTTAGTATTTGTGAAGTACAATCGTACGTTGAGACATCAATATGATGCATGTGATCATATATATTCAATTTGGTTGACAAATATTGATGATAACAATGAATGTTTGATGGACAAAATGGAAGAGGATAATGCGGCTGAGCAGGAGGACTTGGCCTTTGATGATGCGTTTTTAACTTGGGGCACGATTGCTAGTGTCACTGGAGTTGAAGAGGAAATTTATATTGCACACGATTATCGAAAGGAAAGATTGTACTTCTGTTAGGAACTAGATGAGATTTGAGGGAGAATGAGAGATTTCTAGGGTTTGAGAGGAGGCTAGAAGATTACCTTTGATAATACTTGCATATCCCTTCCAATAGAGGATCCGGGTACATTTATACCCGGACCAAGGCCGGCCGGCCAAGGGGGCCGGCCGGCCCCAATTGGGGCTGAACCGGGTGGGTTCAGCCCCCGAAGGCCGCCTTTTAGAAAGTGGGGGCTGAACCAGTTGGTTCCGCCCCGTTGTCGCCTTCGGATCCGTCCGGGGGCGTAACATTCCCCGCCCCATCAAGACCCAGCTTGTCCTCAAGGTGGGAATCTGGTGGCTCCGTCGGGCCCCTCAGGTCTACCCAAGCCACGCCACGCCCTTGTCCCTGCAGCCTCTCCAAACAGCAAAGAGAGCCCCCCGACACTGCCGCACTGGTGAGATGTTGATTCCCTGCAGACAGTACTCTCTCCCACCCTTAGCAAACTCCATCGTGAACTTCTCCCAATCCAGAGTTACCCTACCCAGCTGGCGCAACCACTGGGCCCCCAGAATCACATCTGGTCCCTGGATGGGCAATAAGTAGACATCCATGTTGTCGGTGTATCCCTGCACACTGATTTCCACGTCCCGAAGCACTCCTTCGCACTGCAGCTCGTGTCCACCGGCCACCACAACCTGGGAAGCGGCATCCTTGAAGATCTCTAGCCCCAATGTCTGGGCCACCGTCGGGCTAATGAAGTTATGTGTACTCCCACTGTCAAACAGAAAGGTCACCTGCTGTTGGCCAATCCGCCCCGCAATACTCATAGTGGTCGGAGCGGAGTCTCCCGCCATGGCAAGGGAAGATACCCCGTACTCGATTGTATCCAGAATGTGCTCCTGTTCCCCTTCGTCTACATCCGGCAGCGAACCTGCCTGCAACTTCTAAGACTGGATCCTCTGACATTTGTGGCCTGGGGTAAATTTCTCATCGCAGTTGAAGCACAATCCCTGTTCCTTCCTAGCCTGTAGCTCTGTCCAAGTCAATTTCTTCAGCGTCGCCCGTTCTGTAGCTGCGTGATCCTTTTTTGTGTCGGGAAGGTGTGTAACGTTCCTCGGAGTGTCCCCCCTGGACTTCTGTCGATTGATACGCTCTTCTTGAATCCGGGCCAAGTTGATAGCGTGTGTCAAACTGCGCGGTAGATAGGCATGCACCTCATCTCGGATGTTCTCCTTCAAGCCGGAAATAAAACAACTTGTTAATGTCCTCTCGCCCCACTGCACCCGGTTGGCCAACCGTTCAAACTCGGTTCGATACTCCATCACCGTCCCGTTCTGACGCAATTTCTGGAGAAGAGCCTCAAAGTCTTCATACTCAAGTGGACCAAAGCGGGCGATGAATCCGTCGACAAACTCGTGCCATGGCGCGTGATCCCGTCCCCGGAGGAACCATTGGGTCCACTGGTATGCGTCCTCTTCAAGGTGGAAGGACGCCAACTTTACCCACTGTGCCTCTGGTATCTCCTGATAACTGTAAAATAACTCTGCCTTTTGGACCCATTCGAGTGCATCTCCTCCTTTGAACTTGGGGTAGTTCATACGGGTAACCTTTGGCGGCAGATAGGCGCGTGGTAGTTGGTGCCCGGGTCCTCCGTACTCTTGCCCGTGTCCAAGCGGTTGTCGTCGATCAGCGGCCACGTGTGGGTACCCCCAATCCCCTCCATAGGGGTTCCCCAAGACTGGCGGCCTAAACTCCCATCTGCCTCCTCCCCTTCCGCCCGCGACGTGTCCTGGTTCTCCTGGAATAGGGAGGAGCCCATCACGAGGTGGGCACCCCATCCCGTTGGGGCGTTGGTCCTCCTGGCGGTCTTCCCGGTAAGGAGGAAAATCCAAGGCAGACGCGGCGATGCCGCCAAACTGGGTTGCCTCAGACCAAGCTTGTGGTCGTCGTGAGCCTCCTACCCTTCCACTGTCAATTCCAAGCCCCCCATTGAGGCTAGATGCCCGATCGTCGTGCCCCGATGCTGGAGTAGGGAGGGGAAGCTGGACTGCGTTGGTCTCGCCCACAACAGCTTTTCCTTTAAGGTGTTGAGTTAACATATTTTTAAGCTCGTCCATGCGGGCATCCAATTTCTCTTCGAGACGTTTTTCCGATGCCGTTAGCTTATCGGCGAGGGCTGCCACGGTGTTAGTCAGCTCGGCGTAGTTTTCTTCGAGATGTGCGAGCCGATTGGAGTCTTCTTGGGTGAGAGTCACCATGGTGGAACCCCGGGGCGTGCGCGAAATGGCAAAAAAGTGGAGGCGGTGTCCTCTGGATGCCGCAATCAGATGCAGCAACAGGAAGCGACAACTGGCGGAGGATGCAGATGCGGCCGTCGGCGGATGCAGATGCGGCAGGATCGACGATCGGGAGCGATGCGGCAGTCGGCAACAGATGCGGCGGTCGACGCCGGGATTCGACGATCGGGATCGACGGAGGCAGCAAATGCGGCAGTTGACAGTCAGCGGGATCGACGCCGGGATTCGCCGACGTGGAGCGATGCGCGGGGGTCGACCGACGAAGTCGGGTGGAACTAAGCCGATCAGAACCCGGATGCGAGCGGGAACGAAAAAAATTTGAGGGAGGAAGAATCCTCTGATACCAAATGTTAGGAACTAGATGAGATTTGAGGGAGAAGGAGAGATATCTAGGGTTTGAGAGGAGGCTAGAAGATTACCTTTGATAATACTTGCATATCCCTTCCAATAGAGGATCCGGGTACATTTATACCCGGACCAAGGCCGGCCGGCCAAGGGGGCCGGCCGGCCCCAATTGGGGCTGAACCGGGTGGGTTCAGCCCCCGAAGGCCGCCTTTTAGAAAGTGGGGGCTGAACCAGTTGGTTCCGCCCCGTTGTCGCCTTCGGATCCGTCCGGGGGCGTAACAACTTCCTACAAAGATATTTGAGAAAAGGAGCATATCTAGCCGAATGCTCCTACTCCATTAGTCCTTAGAGATGTCGATGATGTCGATGAAGAGGAAGTTGAATACAACAAAGAAGATTATAACGACAGTGAAGACGATGATGAATACATGGTCTTTTCAGAGGATAAGTAATTAAGTGAGTAATAAAATACTTAAATTTTAGAATACTTTAATTCTTTTATTTAAATTATGCATTAATAAATATTTTTTCTGATTACTTTAATGCTGATTATACATACGGAAAATGAATAAATCAATTTGATAAACTGCAAATCCATGTATGTTGATTCATGTTACATTTTTATTGAACATCTATTATTTATTTATAATACATCATATGTGCTAATATGATATAATAGATGTTTTTATATATATTTGATATTTAATCAATAATATTTAGTCATTTATTTATTTTTTCCGCCTTACGTGCTTCAGGCGCGCGCGCCTAGGCTTCAGGACTCTTGTGCGTCTTGGTGCGCCTTGCGCCTTTGATAACGTAGCCTTAAGGCCATCCTTGGCCTTATATGTTACAACAAATTTTTTTGTCAAGTCATATGCCTGGAACAAACAATGTTCAAGTACCATAGCTGATTTGTTGATGAACAACTCCCGATCCGCACAAGCAACTAGATATTAGTTGGGACCCAGGTTACCTTGGTCCCATTTCTTTTACCATTATAAAGGGTAATGAAAGTGTAAGATGATCTTTCATGATACTCATTAGGATGGAAGCTGTTGGTCTGTCAAACCAACGACTTCTAACATCATGTTCATTTCTTAAACAATTATTGCAATCAAAGTGGCGCAGCAGAAGCGTGGTGGGATCATGACCCACAAGTCGGAGGATCGAAACTTCCCTCTGATACCAATTGAAAGGGTGAACAGTCATGAACAATCATTTGAAAATTCTCTAGCGGGGGGGGGGGGGATGAGTAAGGATTTAAAATATTTGTTTAAACTATTTATTAAGTTTAAGCAATTTCAGATCAACATCCACAGATTCACAACCATAAATAATTTAAACTAGGCAAGAAAATTAAAGTAGGAAATAATTAGCGAAAGCACAAAACATCAACAAGCATAAAAACACAAAACTATAGTGGTTTCCCAAAATCTGGGTACATCCACTTTTTATCACTTGGTAAAAATATACTATCCCAATGTCTGAGTCTTTTGATAAGGAGACTCTCAGAACCAATAATTGAGTATTTTGCTAAGGAGACTCTCATAAACAAGACCAAGTCTTTTGATAAGAAGACTTTTAGAACCACAATTGAGGCTCCATTTGGTTCGGTGGTGGCGGGTCGATCCGGCGGGTGAAAACGGAGAGTTCGAACCGGAGGGGGAAGGTGGCTGCTCCAAACAGAGCTTTTTGGGACGTTTCTCAAGGCAGGCGGGTGGAAACGGAGCAAACGCCGCCGGAGGTTCATTTGTTTACCCTCCTTCCTGCGACGTTTGCCCAAAACGGAACTGCGAACACCCAAACAAATAGAGCCTGAATTTCTTTGAAGAATGATTCTTAAAACTCTTTACTTTAATATGGAGTCAGAGAGAGAAAAGAAGACTGTGAAGAAATGTCTTCTAAGATGAGTCCTCTTTCAGCAGATTTTTGAGGACTGTTCAGACACTAAGTGTTTTGGATTTTTTGTATTTGATGAATCCTTACTTGAAGGTGCAAAAATTATAAGCTTTTAAATCAAGTATTTCAGATTGTTCTCTTAGAATATTTCTTGTTGCAGCAACAACAACAAAGAGGAAAAGAAGGAGAGGAGTGCTGTCGGCTGTCTAAGTTCTGTAGCTGATTGTGTATTTTTTTCCTTCTGAAATATTGGTATATCAAACCCTGAGTGATTTCAAATTCTTCTCTATCTGGAAACTTATCCTCTAAAAGGTATAAGATAATGTTGTTCTATATTTGTTTTCAAGAATTTCGACAACCCCTTCAAATTTCTTCTCTATATATTCTTCTGAAATTTGATGGACAATTCTTTTCTTAGGCTCTTTTCCAACAATTATAAAGATTAAAAAAGAATCCCATATTAATCTTCTTCAAGCAATTCTGGACAAATCTTCTGAATTTTCCATTCTGGATTTAATTTGATGCTACATCGACTTTTATTGGAAGGTACGTCGTGATTTGCTTCAAAATTAAAGCGTTGTCCACTTGACCAAATAATCGACGCTGCGTCGATATCTTATTGACACATGCAACGTCTTCTGCTTTGAAGGCGCCTCAACTTGACTCCTGAAGTAGCGCTGACATCCAATCAAGGTTACATTGATTTTCATTTGACGTTGCGTCGACTTCTAGTCGACGTATGATTACTTTTGATGATTTCCTTCTCTATTTCAGTTTACCTTTCTCATGACTCTAATTTGACCGACATCCTAAGACATTTATGACCAAATTATCTTCTCCATACACATAAGTAGTAATCCTAGGGAGTAAAATCATTTATGATTAATTTGTTAAGTTAAATCTATAAGGTTTTTCCTAACAATCTTCTTAGCATAAAAATCACATTTATTACATATTATAGGTTGAAATGAAACTGATTGTTCAATACTTGTATCAATTATTTAACGCTTATGTTCCATTCCTTGCCTTTGAATGACTCAATGAGTTTCTTCTTCTATAATTATCGTAATTCATTTCTCCCCAATTCAATTCTTATAACTCTTAACTCTTATTCGAACTCCTTTTTTGCACGGTTGTAAATATCAGATGTCGACATGTCAAATTGAGTTTTTAAATGTCGGATATCGGAAGTCGGAGACACGTCTGAGATATTTTAAAATATCAGATTTCCATATCTCGTAAAAAAATAATTTTTATGTATACTAAAGTATAATTATGTGTTTTAAAATTAAAAAAATTTGCATAACAAGTTTATGAACACATTAAATCATGCATATCCTAAAATAAATTATAAGAATATCTATAATAAATATTAATAGCACACTATGATTATTATTAACAAGTACAAATAGATGCTTTGTAAAATATATTTAATATTATACATATTTACATAACATTAAATCCTGCATATCCTAAAATAAAATAATAAACTAATAAATATTTAAAAGTTTTAATATTTTTTAAATACAAAATAAGAAATTACTAGTGAAAAATAATTTTAAAAAATTGATTATAAGAATAACGCATTAAAGAGAATGAAATAATATATCCTTGATTTAAGGATATATGATATGTTAAAAAATCGTGTTGGCTGACATATCGAAAAATATTTGATATGTCGGCTTATATTTTACAAAAATACTATCATTTTTTCTTAGGAAAAATATCATTTTGCTTTCAAAAATGACATGTTGGAGGATATTTAAAAATGCTTTTTATATGTTTCTTTTTCAGAAGGTGAGGACCCCTAGAGGATTAGTACAAGAATTCTCTATCACTGTTAGCTTACATCAGGTTCAACTTTAAGCCCTTATCTCTTTACCCTTTCTTAGATAAGCTCACCGGACACATCCAACAAACAATACCTTGGTGTTTATTGTTTGTAGATGATATCGTTTTGGTTGATGAGACGCGTGAGGGTGTAAACGTGAAATTTGAATATAGGCGAGAAACTTTAGAAAAATAGGTTTTAGACTATCAAAGGAGTATATGGAACTTAAATTTATCAATGCAAGAAGGACAAATGACTTTGTTATTAAGTTGAGTTATCAAAATATTTCCCGCAGCGAGTGCTTTAAATATCTTGGATCGATAGTTCAAGTGATGGATGTGTTGATAAAGATGTGATACATAGAATCCAAGCAAGTTGGTTGAAGTGGAGAGGCGCGTAAGGGATCTTATGTGATTGTAAATTACCATAAAAACTTAAAGGCAATTTTTGCCATATTGCAATTATACCAGCGATGCTCTATGGTTCTGTGTGCTGGGCAGTGAATTGTGTACATGAGCAAAAAATGGGAGTTGCAGAGATGAGAATGTTTAGGTGGATGTGTGGACACACGAGACTGGATAAAATTAGGAATGAATGTATCGGGGATAAGACATGAGTAGAACCAATTGCAGAGAAGATGCGAGAAACTCGACTAAGATGGTTTGGACATGTACAAAGGAGACCATTAGAGGCACCTGTTAGGTGTCGTGAGAGTTTAATCACCAGGCATGTTAAACGGGGTAGGGGTAGACCGTAGACCAATAAAGACTTGGAATGAAACTATAAGGAAAGACACGATGTATTTATGCATTAGTGAGATTATGACTAAAGATGGGGCACAATGACAACAAATGATCCATATAGCCGACCCTACTATAGTGGGATAAAGGCTTGAGTGTTGTTGTTGTATGTATCTTCTTCCGAGCCGATTAAATTCCAAAATTTGAATCATTATGGTTTGATCTCCATAAAAGTTTTCCCCCTTTACAACCTACATTAATGATCTTTTTGAGACAACTATCACATTTAAGCCATAATAGTGTGAAATTGTAGTAGTAACATACTAGTGGTGGTGATGGCGCACCACGACCGACACGCGTATATTCCCGCAGGAGGCGGTGATCCGCTGCCCGGACGGGCGATCAGAGTCCGTAGTCGCGTCCGGATGATCGTTTCGAGCTATTTTCGTATTTTATGTTTTTTATTCTGAGATGTATTTTACCCCCGATCGGTCCAAACAATCCTAGCCATCCGATCGGGATGGTTTTATTTGATTTGTACTATGCATGCAGCGGTTCACATGAGGCGGCGGTTCCTAATTTGGGTTATTTATACCCAGCGGTTTGGGGGGAAGAGGCATCGTGAGTTTCCTTTAGACATTGGAACCGTCAGTCAAGACACAGGAGGGATTCCTGTTCATCTTCTTCCGCCGAGAAGGAATCGCGCCCGGTGCAACGCCAGGTGCTTCCGCCTCCGCCAAACATCCCCCGTGAGCCCACCTCCCTCTTCCCTGCATACACCTTGACCCCTCCTCTCCCCTCCTTCCGCATTACCCGCGACCTGCAAGCCATCGGCCTCCCCTGTTCCCAGCAGCCCGTCGATCTCCACCTCCGCCTGTAACCCTTTCCGCCGCCCATCCCTGCACTTCATCAACCCTCACAGGCTTTCTCTCCCTCTCCCAACCCGAACCCCTTTCCCCTATCGCTATTCTAAGCCACTCCACCACTCCCCAATCAGTCCACCACTGGTCTCCGTGCAATCACCCTACCCCCTTCAAAGTGCCGACCACCACCACATCGCCCCTTCAGTCGTCCCCTATAGGCCACTCAGTCATTACCATCCCCGCTCCACTCCCAACACTGTCACTTGCCACCAACAACCGCCGCCACCGCTGCCTGCATTTGCAAATCGTGGTATATCGTTCTTATCTCTTATTATTGTTTATTTTGGCACCTTACCTGTAGTGGATGTTATTTTGTTTGTTATTGGTACCGTCGCTTGTGTAACTTGCGGAGTTCTTTTGCACTCGCTTAAAATAGTCTGCGCCTCAATTGTTTGCAAAGTTAATATTTTCGTTCTCCTTTTAATTAATTATTGGCAACTGCCCGTGCACCTGCTGTTAACTTATAACCCATAATTACTTGCTTGCAATCTTAACGGACCGTTGTCGCACCAGCATTTCAACTCATTGCATATATGATTGCATTAGTGCGTCCACCCCGTGTCTGCCTTACCACTGCATCAGGTGGTCTGCTTGTGTGTGAAATTTTTGTGATGGCATTTATAGCCCAGATATTTTTTATGGTGGGGACATTCATGACTACCAGCGTCTGGCCGCACATGAATGACTAGTAGTATTACAACAACAACAACACTCAAGCCTTTATCCCACTATAGTGGGGTCGGCCGAATGACTAGTAGTATTGTGTCCCAAAAATCATTTTTGGAAAAATAATATTTGTGATTGTACTGCACTCTCGCTCCCTATATTTTTTTTATGATTGCGCTCACAACTGCCACCGATCTTCCACTACCTTCAAAACTGCGCCTTAACTTTTGAAAATGATTTTTTTAATTCATTATTTCATTGATATCTTCATCTTTAAGTTATTTTAAATATACTTGATCAAAGTCTCACGATCTTGTTATTTACTTAGTACTACCTAGTTTTGTTGAAGCTGGGAAAATCCCTACTCCAAATATTCGGACCTAGATGCAACCTAAAGGGTATTGTTCCTATGGTCGAACGTCGATGTTCTGATGGCTAAAGTTGGAGAGAGAAATGTCTACAAGTACACTCCACGTGCCTTAGCAGAGAGGTCCCACCATGTACCAGAAGTTTGGAAGAAACTTCCGCTTTGCAACCAAAAGGCTGAGCGAGGTATGAGGAAGGTACAAACTTGGCCAATATCACATTTGGGGCAATCTCAACATCTTCCAAAGTGCCATTCCTGGTACCCTTGGGGATTTATTTATAGACAAATCCTGGGGGTTGGGGTATGTATGCGAGAATACCTCTGGGGGTTTTGGATATTCGCCCATACTGGCGAGTTACGAGGGCTAATCACCCATGCTCGCTTGGTGAGGTCTACGAATAAGTGTCCCCTTGGACATTTCTGATCTCAACGAATTACAGGTTATACAAATTTAATACACAAATCATAAGTACTATATTTTTGGCTTTGTTATGCCCATCTTCGCAACTTTTAATTTCTTATAATCGTTATAGGTTTCATGAAGACTCTTTCAACATTCTTAAAACTTGCATTTATTTTTCTGAATATCTTCTATATCTCCACATACCAATTTTTTTTGGATTTATTTAGATTTTGTCAAATTTTTTCTTGATTTGGTCCAAATTTAACCTTCCAAAATTTCTTTTTTAGCAAATTATTATGGAAGAATAAGTAATTTTCACCTCTTTATTTGCTCAACGTATTCATTTGACAAGTTTTTAAATTGTTTCTTGTTCTTATAATATATGCGTCCATAGCCATTACTCTGTGTTATTATCAAATTTTTTTGGACCTAATTTCCAGTTTTTGCAAAAGTATTACTTTATTTAAGCAAGGAAATGTATGCGATTTAATTGTCCACTTGAAATCAACTAAGCGATCTTCCCTATTTTGTCATTTGATTTCTGACGGATGAAGAATCTATACGAGACCGACGCGACACCTAATGCTGTATGACAATACAAATGCAAGTGGAAACACAATCTAATGAACAAGGTGTTCAAGACATAATGCCTAACCATGTGATGCAAATGATGCAACCATGCTAGATAATTTCGATGCATAATTAAAGCTAATTAGCGATAAGTAGATCCCGTGCAATTATCACAATTGATCACAAATATGACAATGGAAATGCAAGTGGGAACACAATCTATCCAATATAAGGAAGCAAAAAAACCACAAAGTTATTAACATTGGCGGTGGAGGATGTGGGGCTTGTGGTGGTCGTAGGTGCGATGCAAAGGATTGAGTGCCCAGTTGGCGGTGGAGGTGGAGTTTAGGGTTTGAGAAATTTAGAGGATTTTTGGGACTTTGGCATTTGAAAGGCTTCTGGGAAAGGAGGTGGAGTCTGAGAATGCCATCGATTTGGAAAAGGATCGAGGAGTTAAGGGGAGTCTCGTGTGGGGGCTGGACTAGGTGGTAGAGGTTTTTCGAAGGTTGAGGAAGTCGTTGGGAAGGTAGGAGGTGTTGTTGGATAGTAGAAATGACAATTGAAGGGTTGGAGAGCGGGAGAAGGGCTTTCGATGGTTGAGGGATGCGGCTGGACTCTGGAGGCTCCGGCGAGGTCGCCAGAGGTGGTCTAGGGCGGAGACGGATGCTCCGACGTTTGGAGAAGGTGACAGAGGAGGTTGGAAAGTTAGGCAGAGGTTCTTGTATGTGGGTTCTTGCATGAGGAAGAAATGGGTGGAGGCACTGGCATGGTAGTTAGACAGACAACATAGGCTCAAATTGCACCATCAGATCGCTTAACCTAATTATTTAAATGCAACTTCGGAAATTATATGAAAATACATAAAAATAGGAAAATTGGTGCTGTACTCTATAACTGTTTTTTTCCGATTGTTCATCCAACGATCCAAAAATTTTCTATTGTGAAAAATCAACAAAAAATATGCAGCCGCTCCCCTCATTTCTACTCGAGAAAAGAGAACCCAAATGACTGGAGATGAGGCAAACATCTCTCACACTACTCTCCCTTATATAGGCTTGCGTAGAAAGAGATGGAAAAGAAATACTTTGTGCAATACATTCATCCACATAGGGGCTTTAAATAGGATTATAACAGGACACCCAACACCGATAGGCGGCGTGGGACTAAACTCAATAACATTAAAATATAATAACAATAATAACTCTAACACCCCCCCTCAAGCTGAAAGGGGACCCTACAGCTTGAACATAGCATAAAAAAAGAAGGTAAACGACGGTTGGCAACGTGGGACAAAACTGCCGCTACCGAGGCCCAACCGCGTGTCACCGAGGATATTTCAACCAGGCAAGAGACACACGACGTTGGTCCACAAAACCGACCATGACCACGCTGGATACACTCGGAGCGGAAACTAGGTCAAGCACAAAAGACCAAACCAACCCTACCAAATCCAGAGAAAACGACGAGGAGACACAAACAACATACAAAATCGACCTGGGGGCCATGTGTGACTAAGGCAGGAGTCGGGAAAGAGGCATCCGAGTTGCCGTTATTACAAACACTCTCCCTCACGTAGAATACATGCATGAAGGCATAGACTATGCCTGGAGGCCGTAACGTACACTCCCCCACACGTAGACCACGTGCACGTGTAGGACCCTCGTCGGGTACATGAACCCAGATCACGTGAAAGAAGGGCAAAATCGTAAAGAGACGCACACCAACAAGAAAATTTAAAGAAAAAAAAACAGCACAACAACATTAAACCCTAAACGAGGCTGGAGAAGAAGCAACGCAGAGCAGCAGCGACAGCCGGAGAAGAAGAGCAGCGGTAGAGGAGAAGCACGAAGGAGTAACACGACTGCAGCAGAGGAGTAGCACGGAGGAGCAGGCGTCGACGTCGATGGGAAGCAGATGCAACAGCACAACATAGAAAACTGTCGGGCCCGACTGGATCTGAAGAAGATGGAAGTAGACAGCTTGGATCTGAAGAAAAAGAGGAGAGTCAGCAGTGGGCGGCCGAAGAAGATGCAGCACAGAGGCGCTGGGCCGGAGAAGATGTAGCCGGAGAAGCAGCGGCATAGGTCTGCCGGGCCGGAGAAGAGGCAGCCGCCAGAGGAGAAGAAGTAGCCGTCGGTGTTGACGTCGATGGAGGTAGCAGACGGAGTCGTTGAAGTCGCAGGCGGAAGCAGTCGACGTCGATGTCGCAGACGGAAGCCGGAGAAGCCCTCGACTGCGCAGACGGAAGCAGTCCAGGGCAGCGGCAGCGGAATCGAAGCCGCTCCTGTCGACGAGATTAGCAATAGACTCCGTCGACAGGAGCGGGAGCGGCGGGCGTGAGCCCTAGCAGGGCGCGGGAGAAAAAATCACGGGACAGGGGAAGAACTGTAGCCGAAAGCCGAATTTCGGGAGAAAAAAATTTTAGGTCTCAGATCTTTGGCTCTGATACCATGTAGAAAGAGATGAAAAAGAAATACTTTGTGCAATACATTCATCCACATATGGGCTTTAAATAAGATTACAACAGGACACCCAACACCGATAGATGGTGTGAGACTAAACTCAATAACATTAAAATACAATAACAATAATAACTCTAACAGCTTGCATGCCATCTAATTAAAGAAACACTTTTTATTAATTGATTATGATAAAACAAACCTAATAAAATTTAAATAATATCATACTTGCTCTTTTACATAAATGACATGTCACCCAAATGGTTCTCCTGGCCTTTCAATTGCTCGTCTCTATTAGAGAACCAACACTGGCCTTAGAGCGGTGGAGAATGTCGGAAGTGCCTTCCAAACACATACGCATACTTACACGGCTATACCTCAGCTGTCAGACATTATCAACCACATAGCCAATCAATGCAACCTAGATTCCTTTCATCACTAGGCTCACCTATCCTCATTTTTAATTATATAGTAATCTATCTAAATTCTAGATAACCAAATAGTTGTGTTGTGGCCATTGATGATGGTGATTTAAAATCTTGATAAATGGCTTATTTTAAGGGATTTTTTACATGTATTTTAATTTTTTAGGGTTGTTTATTCTTACGAGTAATCAAATAAAACATATTTTGATTGATCTCAAATTACTTGTGAAATCTACTGCTCATGCTCTCTCTCTCTAATGCGATTCTGGAGAGGAATCCAGCGAGGGAAAGGGTCGACGGAGGTGAGGGAGAGGAAGTAGGAAACAAGAAGAAAACCTAGGGAGCAACCCTAAATTCCATACATCCAAGCATAATGAAAAGTTTACAACACCATCCCTTATAGGTGCGGGGTGTGTATAACGAAGAAACAATACGAATAATAAAGCACACATATAAATGAAATAACGTAACCAATGCAAATAAAATAATCACGTCGTTGCCCGATGACGCGTCTTCTGTATCTCCTCCAGACGAACCCGTCATCGTCTC
Source organism: Platanthera guangdongensis (assembly GCA_039583875.1). Classification (NCBI taxonomy): domain Eukaryota; kingdom Viridiplantae; phylum Streptophyta; class Magnoliopsida; order Asparagales; family Orchidaceae; genus Platanthera; species Platanthera guangdongensis. Next base: position 12,117,489 of record CM077152.1, read on the forward strand.
TCTCCGCGTGCGGACTCACCACAACGTCTCGCCGACGTGTGCGTTTCCCTCCAGCATGTCCAACCATAACAATGTCGCCGTCTGGAAAATATGCCTTACCCTCAAGGCAGTGGTCGGAGGGGTGGCAACAGAAGTGATACACGGCAGCCACGTAGCTTCAGACTCCGGACGGTAAGACCCAACAACAGGGACCTCTTGCGTGCCAGAGTCCCCCTGAAGGTGGTAGCGGCGATCAAGTAGCTCGACTGGGTAGTACGACGCCAACTGCCTTCTTTCTTCCGGACCAGAAGAACCGAGCTAGAAAATGGACTTGCACCAACACGGTTAAGGCCCCCCATCAACATGCCCTGCACCAAAGGCTCAAGCTCATCCTTCTGCCCATGGTTAGAACGGAACGCCTGCGCCGAGACTGATGTGGTCCTAGGCTAGAGGGAATTGGCGCGATCGGGTGGCCGGGCTAGTGGTAATCTTGTTGGAGGCTAGATAACGTCGGCGAGTGCAGTGGGAAGCTCTGGGCGGTCCGTCAGGGAAGTTAAAGGCACATCAGGCGGGCCCGAGAGGGGCCACAGCCCACGGAGAGGCCGACGTCCTCGGTTCGCTGTCTCGTGCAGAGGGATACCAGAGAGCGGGGTTGCCTTCAAGGTGACATGGCTGACCCCCTTGTAGGAACTACATAGTCATAGTCACCTAGTTGACGCGTACATCGCCGAGCATGTGGAGCCAAGCCACCCCCAAAATGGTGTCGGTACCGCCTAGGCTGAATGCGTAGAAGTCCGCGACCACGGAACAGGACCCCACAAAGAGAGACACGATAGTGCAAAGGCCCTGAGTCGGTCGTTAGTGCTCATCGCCCAGGTAGACTACAACATCCGGGAAGGGAATTGAGGGAAGACAGTACCGCTACACCAGACTCTCAGAGATGAGGTTGTGGTTTGCGCCGCTGTCCACCGTGATGATGATCAGACGATCCTACAACGTGCCCGAGAGCAACATGGTCTGCTGGTCAGAGATCTCGCCCGTCGAGGAACAAAATAACTCCAGGCAGATAAATATATCTGCGGTAGGGTCGAGAGGTGTATCCCCTGCTGAGAGCTCCAAGGCCTGAAACTCGTCCAGGGTAATTTTAAGGTCGACGTTGCCGATGATGGAGTGGAACTCCTTCACAGAGCACTCATGGTTGGGGGAGTAGGGTTGACAGCATTGAAAGCAGAGACTCTTGCTGCGAAGCTCATTGCAATAGCTATTTGAGATGCGCTAAGGGGCCGGTGGGCGGCCCAACCTGTTTTCCTAAGGCGGCGCCCCAACCGGTTTCCCTAAGGCGGCTGTCATGGTGGAGTTGTGGCTGGTGGTCGCCAAAGTGGTCGAGACTGGTGGTGGTCGGCCATAGGAGCAGGTGGTCGGGGAAAGAAGTCATCTTCCACCAGACGCGCCAAGTCCATGGCGTCGGAGACTTTGCGGGGGTGGTGCGTGCGGAGATGAGAGCGAATATGTGGCAGTAGACCCTGCATGAAGAAGCCTAGGTAATGATCGGGCGGTACCCGGGGACGTGGGAGACCAGGGCGACAAACTCATCAACAGTCGTCCATGCTGGCTGTCTGGCGGACGCCGCAAAGACACTTGATAGCGGAGGAGCTGGAGTAGCGGGTCTCATACCGCCAGATCATCTCCTACTTGAGCTAGGGCCATAAAAGACACGAGTTGGATTGGCGGAGCTACCGAGCTTAGTGAAGGGCCGAGCTGTCTAGGCCAACCACAACTATAAACACCTTGTCCTGCTCCTGTGTGTAATTGAGATCGAAATATTGCTCCGCTTTGGCGATCCAACCCATTGGATCGATGCCGACAAAATAGGAAATGTCGAGGGAGATGACGACCGGCCCGGAATGGGCGGAGGAGTGGTACCGGGTGGAATGGGCTGCGGCCCAACACCGAGGAGAGACCCGCCGTCCATGGGTAAGCCAGAGCCGGACTCGACGGAAGCGGCAACTACGAACGCCTAGAGAGAGTCAATCTTGGAGTGGAGGACGAGGTGAGATGTGTGCATGGAGGCGATAAGTTGTTTGTGAGCCTCCACGTGACTGCTAAGGGATTTAGAGGAAGTATCTGCAGTGGGGTCACCAGAGGAGCAAGTGGTGGGAGTCATGGGGCTGGAGACGTCGGATTTCGGCCTGAAGGGGGCAGACCTGACTGAGAAAGGCCAAAACAGAAGGCTGGCTGCCTGCCTGCAGCAGATCTGGGCAGAAATCAATTGATTGGCGATGGCACAAGCACTGGAAGTGGAAACGGCGGCAGGCGGATCAGACAGAGTTGGATCGGAAGTGGCGGATTTGGAATCGTCGATGCAGAAGCGGGCAGAGTCGTCGATGCAGAAGTGAATCGATTTGCGGATCGAGCAGCGGATCTGGAATTGGGATTGTCAGTGCTGAAGCGTATCACTCGGTTGATCGAGCGGTGGATCGGGGATCAACACATGCAATAGATTTATCAGCGTATCTGAGAGCGAAACGAGCACGAAAGCCAATCTGGTTCAGTGCGAAGGGATGCACAGACGAGACGCGATAGAGAAATGGGTGACCGACGACTGTATGGCGGGCGGTGAGGCAGGTCAGACCAAATTGATACAATCCCGGAGAGGAATCCGACAAGAGGAAGGACCGACAGAGGTGAGGGAGAGGAAGGAGGAGAAAACGAGAAGAAAACTTAGGGAGCAACCCTAAATTCCATACATCCAAGCATATTGAAAAGAGTACAACACCACCCCTTATAGGTGCGGGGTGCGGATAACGAAGAAGCGTTGCGAATAATAAAACGTACACATAAATGTAAATAACATAACCAATGCAAATAAAATAATCATGTCGACAGCATGTCTTTGGTCTCTCCTCCTCCAGACGGACCCGCCATCGTCTCCTTCTGCGTGCGGACTCGCCACGACGTCTCATTGGCGTGTCTGTGTTTTGTCGACATGCGCAACCGTAACACTCTCCCTCTCTGCTCCTCTCCCGCTTTTCCTCTCGCTCATTCCCCTAGCCGACATGGTACACACAAAAGGAAAGATTGTCTGGACAAATTGGATAAGAACTGTAGAAATGGAGAAAGCCAACCTTGTATATATGTCCACTTGGTACAAATTACAAAGAATGAGTACATATATATAGATGAGAGAAAGAGGGAGAAAAGTCCTATACACAATGTGGGACTAAAGAGAGGAGAGAAAAACAATAAATGCTATACAAATGGGCCTAGTTTAAGTGGGCTTTTCCAACACTCCCCCGCAAGCTGGAGCGTATAGGTCATATGCACCCAGCTTGGACAAACACTGGTAGAACAGGGTGCTTGATAAGGCCTTTGTGAGGATGTCGACAACTTGATCAGTTCCTGGAACATGCTTCAATTCCAGTTTCTTCAATTGAACCTTCTCACGAACAAAGTGACAGTCAACCTCGATATGTTTTGTGCGCTCATGAAACACCGGATTCTTTGCGATGTGTATGGCGGCTTGACTATCACAAAATAGAACAGCAGAGGAGGGGAGTTTTACTCCTAGGTCCGTAAGGAGACTTTCAAGCCATGTGAGTTCTGAGACAACCGAGGCCATCGATCGGTATTCAGCTTCTGCAGAGGAACGGGCTACCACGGCCTGTTTCTTACTCTTCCATGTAATAAGATGACCACCAAAATAAGTACAGAACCCACTAGTTGACCTCCGATCGTCCAGGGAACCCGCATAGTCGGCATCAGAATATGCAACCAATACGGGAGCAGAGTCAGAGGTTTTGTACACCAGCCCTTGACCCGGAGCTCCCTTAAGGTATCGAAGAATCCGTTCAACTGCTTGAAGATGAGAAGCCCGGGGGGCATGCATGAACCGACTGACAACCCCAACTGCAAATGATATATCCGGCCTCGTGACTGTTAGATAGATCAACTTGCCCACAAGGCGTCGATAGTATTCCGGGTTCGGAAGCAGCAAATCGTCATCCGAAGCATGAGCGCATAGTTTGTGATTTGCCTCCATCGGGGTACAAGCTGGCTTGCAACCAGACTGACCAGCATCTTTGAGAAGATCGAGACAGTACTTTCGTTGGGAGAGCACCAACCCGTCCGGCCGCCGGGCAATCTCGAGACCCAGGAAGTAGCGAAGGTTCCCCAGATCTTTAGTTTGAAAAACAGTGCTCAGATGTTGCTTGATGTCTTGAATCCCCTTTGAGTCATCCCTAGTGAGAAGGATGTCATCAACATAAACCAACAGAAGGACGGTGCCAGTGGCACGATGTCGGGTAAAAAGGGAGAAATCTGCAGAACTCCGAGTGAACCCCATGTCCCGAACCACCTTGCTAAATTTGTCAAACCACGCCCGAGGGGACTGTTTGAGACCATAAATTGATTTTTTGAGAATACATACCCGAGACTCCCCCGTGGTCTCAAACTCGGGCAGTTGACGCATGTAGACGGTTTCCTGAAGGTCACCATTTAAAAAGGCGTTCTTGATGACGAGCTGATGAAGGGGCCAGTGGCGGTGCACCGCGACGGAGAGAAGAATGCGAACAGTGTTGAGCTTGACCACCGGAGAGAAGGTTTCCTCATAATCGAGGCCCTCCTGTTGTGTGAAGCCACGGGCCACAAGACGGGCCTTCAGTCGGGCAATAGTGCCATCCGGAGCATGCTTGATGACGAACACCCATTTACACCCAACAGGGTGTTGACCGGGAGGTAAGGGAACCAAGACCCAGGTCTGGTTGGCCCAGAGGGCCGCCATTTCCTCGTCCATGGCAGCCTGCCAGCCAGGATGGTGAAGCGCCTCCTGCAAAGAGTTAGGGATCGAAACAGAGGATAATGAGGTGGCAAAGTGAAGAAGAGAGGGAGAGAGGCGATGAAGAGAGACGTAATTCGCCATTGGATGAGCGGTAGAGACGGGAGCCGGAGCAGCAGGGAGCAGAGCACCAGAGGGCGAAGCCGACTGCAGAGGGGCTACGGGATGAGGAGAGCGACGAGAGTAGACCCGGATAACCGGGGGTGGTGGACGGAGAGGAGGTAGGGAAGGCAGAGAGGAGGAGGAGTGAGGAGCAGGAATGACAGGACGAACGACGGGAGCTGGACTCAGAGCGACATCGAGAGCAGGGAAGAAGGGAATATCTTCACGAAAAGTCACGTTAGCCGAGACAGTAACCTTGCGGGTAGCAGGCGAATAACAGACATAACCCTTCTGAGTGCGCGAGTACCCCACAAAGATATGCTTGGTGGCACGAGGGTCCAATTTGTCTGTGGAGGGACCGAGGTGGTGAACGTAGCAGGTACACCCAAATACCCGGGGAGGAACGGGAAAAGACGGAGTTGTGGGAAAGAGGAGGCTGAAGGGAGTAACATACTGGAGGACGGAAGACGGGAGACGGTTGATGAGGAAGCAAGCCGTGGAGAGCGCGTAGTGCCAGTATGGTTTGGGAACCTGCATTTGAAGCATAAGGGAGCGAGCGACATCAAGAAGGTGACGATTCTTGCGCTCGGCGACACCATTCTGTTATGGGGTGTACGGACACGAGGTTTGGTGAAGAATGCCGAACTCAGAGCAGAGAGTGGCAAAGGTGTGGCTGGTGTACTCCCGCGCATTGTCAGTACGAATAGTGCGAATAGGCGCAGAGAACTGAGTGCGAGTCTCAAGTATGAAAGCCCGGAATACGCGGGGAAGTTCAGAGCGATCCCGAAAGAGATATAACCACGTCATGCGAGAGTAATCATTAATAAAAGTAAGAAAATACCGATAGCCAAAAATACTAGTAAATTTGTACGGACCCCATATATCGGAGTGTACTAAAATAAAAGGAGCGGAGCTCCGAGTACAATGAGGAGGAAATGATGAACGGGGCTGTTTGCCCAAAATACATGTGTCGCAGCGAAAAGCAGGAAGAGTAACATCAGGAAGAGCCTTCCGGAGGACTGGAAGAGGAGCATGTCCCAGACGGCGATGCCAATCCGAAGAGGAGATAGAGGCGAGGACAGTGGGAGAGTCGTCAAGAAGATAGAGCCCATTCTGTAGCCGTTCTCTACCAATGATAGTCCGCGTCTGCTGATCCTGTATGAGAAAAGAAGAAGAAGTAAATGTCACAGAATAATTAGAATCAGTAGTAAGGCGACCAACAGAGAGTAAATTGAAAGGAGAGCCCGAAACATGTAGAGCCGAGCGCAGGAGGAGAGAAGAGGTTAGAGAAATATCAGCACATCCGGAGACTGGAACCGATGCCCCATTAGCGACAGTAATGTACTTCGGGTGAGGTGAAGACAAGTACTGAGGTGGCCTAACAGAGGTGATATGATGAGTGACACCAGAATCAAGGATCCAACGCGTGCCAGAGGATAGGCAGACGATACCTTCATTGGAGATAGAGGCAGCAGAGGCAACCGAGACAGGCGGACGGCTGAGCAAGCCATGAAGATGCTGGAGCTGAAGACGAACCTCGTCGAGATCAGTACGAGAGGCGGCAGAGTCGGTAGTAGCAGCAGAGGCATGCGGACGAGGAGGTCGGCCATGTTTGCGATAGCAGGTGGCCTCAAGATGGCCATCTTTACCGCAGAACGAGCATTTAAGCCTAGACCGGCCACCGCGACCCCGGCCGCGAGAGTCAGAGCGGCCACCACGGGCAGAAGGGGGAAGAGGCAATAAGGGAGCTGGTGCCTGTTGAACAAGGGCCGGAGAAGGAAGTCCGGGAACATCCGGAGGCGGGGAGACTTTGAGAAGCATTGAGCACACATCGGAAAAAGATGGTGTAACGGTAGAGGAGAGGATGTGAGCCCGGACACTGTGAAGATGAGGTGGTACCCGGGCCATCATCATGGCGATACCCACAGCTTCTTTTTGGGTACGTTGAGCAGCGAGATCTAAAGTGGGAGGCTGATGGTGGATCCAAGCCTCAACCAGAGACCGGGCCTGAGCAACAAAGGACGTCAGGTCGGTTGCGCCACTGCTATCAAGGGCCTGGAGAGCAGTGATGATATCATATAGATGGTGGAGACTATCCTTGCCAGAGTAGAGGGTGTGGAGCTCGTCCCACATGCCTTTGGCCGTCTCATGATACATGACCAGGCGATAAGATTCGCCATCAAGAGAGTTGAGAAGCCAAGTCTGCACACGCCCATCATTGCGTAACCATTCCTCAGTAGGGACACCAATAACGGTCTGAGTGAGGTGATGAAGGAATCCCTTTGACTGAAGGACACGGCGAACCGAGTGTGCCCATTCCACAAAGTTCTTCTTGCCAGTGAGCGAAATTGTAGTGATCCGAAGCTCGTCGCGGACTTCCTGGATAGAGGCCGGACGTTCAGGAGGAGGAACAGCCGTGCCGACTGAGTCTGCAGACGTAGACATGGGGGCGACCTGGATGAGATCGCGGCGAGCTGGAGGAGACCGCGGCGGACTGGAGGCGGCAGCTAGAGGAAGCGGAAAGACAGCGGACTGGATGAGGTCGCGGCGAGCTGGAGGAGGTCGCGGCGAGCTGGAGGAGACCGCGGCGGACTGGAGGAGGCAGCGGCGGACTGGAGGAAGCCGCGTTGTGCACAAAGACGCTCAACAAGGAGCGGGCCAAGAGAGGCCGCAGCGGATTGAAGAGGCCGAGGCGGACTGGATCAGATCGCGGCGGGCTGGATCAGACCGCGGCTGACTGGAGCGAGCTGAGAAGAGAGGACAAGCCGGGGAAGCAAGAGAGCAACCGCAGCGGGCTGGACCAGTCCGCAAGGCTGAAAGAACGCAGAGAGGCGAGCCCGCGGCGGACAGGGAAAAGAACTTGGCCGCCTGAAGAGGAAGGAGAGCAGCCGCAAGCAGGGGAGAAGTGCGGACAGAAGGAGGACGCTGCGCTTTCGGCGGACGAAGGAGACCAAGAAGAGGAGGCGAATACTGAGTTCGCAGCGGACAGAAGAAGACCGAGGGATTGAGGTCGCCGAGGTCGCGCCGGACAAGAAGAGGCCGCAGCGGACAAGGGGAAGCAGTGGACCCCACAGGATGGCTATAAAAAGGGGGCCAGAGGAGGAAGGAAGAGGAGGGAAGAGAAGTGGTTCCACGGGAGGATAGGAAGCAGACTGGACAAGGGAGGCCGCAGGAGAGATGCGACTAGAAGGTGCGGACACACACACGCAGGCCGCAGAGATCGCAGGCCGCAGGGTGGACAGAAAAGGGAGTCCGCAGGAGTCCGGAACCTGGCTCTGATACCATGTAGAAATGGAGAAAGCCAACCTTGTATATATGTCCACTTGGTACAAATACAAAGAATGAGTACATATATATAGATGAGAGAAAGAGGGAGAAAAGTCCTATACACAATGTGGGACTAAAGAGAGGAGAGAAAAACAATAAATGCTATACAAATGAGCCTAGTTTAAGTGGGCTTTTCCAACAAGAACAAAGGAGCTATTATGATCCAGGCTAGAATTCTAGCAAATTATCTTCAACGAAAGATGGTTTTGCTTCGTCCTACAATGATTCTACCCGACCTAAATCCTAGTTCCTTAAGTTTATCCAATGGATCTGTCCTGGTTGTTGGATGGAATTCAGTATCAAACATCTCTGTTTATTATGTAATAATTTGTAAAATAAGAAAAAATTGACAAATAATGCTTTCAGATCTTTTTTGGTTTGCAAATGTTTCAAGTTTCTTCGTATTTTGGATGACTAAATGATCATTATGATAATGAAAACTTTTCAGACTATTTTTCATATTTTAATATTTTTAAAAAGGTTGTTTCAACATCCAGGTGGTTTATATCTTATTCATTTATCTAATGATGCATCTATGTCAAACATAACAGTCACTTTTTTGAAAACATGAAATATCCTTATTTCTTTGTGCAGACTGTTCCCGCCTGTCAAAATTTGTACAAGAATTCTTTCTCTTATCACTGCCTCCCAGATGACAAAAATCTGCAATTCGACAATGCAAACCAATTTTTAGGTAATTATCTAACACTTGGATCAATTCAACATCATAATTTGATAGAATTTATTTTCAAATCGCCATGATATTCTATTATCACATTATGTCTCGTAGCATCTCCATAGTTTTCTCAAAATATTATATTTTACTTACTAGATTTTATCTCAATTTTTTTTCATGGTATATATCATCAATATCTTTATCCTAAATTATTTGTGGTTAGGTTTATGAATCTGGTACACATATGACTCTTTGGGCTAACTATTATCTCGCCGATCGCCGTATCCTTTGTATAACCGGTAATTCGTCGAGATCAAAAACACTTAGGAAGAGATCTCATGTGTTTAGTTTGCCTTCAGCTCAGTGCCCGTCAATAACCTTAGGAGACTTCGTCCTAGGAGACTTCATCAGAGGAGACCTCGTCAGAAGACCTTATCAGGAGAGCTCATCGTCCTAACCTCGACAAGCTTCAACACGTCATCCTGAACTCAGCAGCTTTCAGCTCGTCATCCTGACCTTGGTAGTCTTTAGCTCGTCATCCTGACCTCAATAGCCTTTAGCTCGTCGTCCTGACCTCGACAGGCTTTAGCTCGTTATCCTGATCTCGGCAGGCTCCAGCTCGTCATCCTGACCTTAGCAGACTGCAGCTCGTCATCCTGACCTCGTCCAGCATTCAACCCAGTTGAATTCATCTCGTCGGGAGAGGCTATTCGCAGATCATGTCCCCCCTTGGATTGCTTAAAAATAGGACCCTATGACACAAGAGAAAGGCACGTTGACACCCCCAGATTCTCTTTAGACAAGTTCGTGCCTTGTGCTGAGCTCAGCCTTGGTTTGGGAGGGGAAATTCCTATAAATTTCCTGGTACACGGCGGGATCTCCTCGCAGCTGTACTTGGTCTTGTTTATAGGTAGTTCGGGATCTTATCTTGCTCTCCAACTTCTTCTAGTTGTAATTTGCTTGGGCCTACCGCTATACAAGTAGCCTTTGGTCACACCTTGTCACCTTAGGTCCGAACATTTAGAGTCGAATTTTCTCGGTTCCAACATCCTTAGTGTTGCGTATTTGTATTTACTATGTTTCTCTAGCAGCATTTTCGTAATACTGTTGTATGCCCACTCGCCTATATCTGGGAGTGGAGGAGAGTCTTTATTACATATACGGTCTTCTTGGTTTTTTCTCTCAGTTGGAGAGGGGCTTCAAGGGGGAACCAACTCTCGGAAGTTAGGCGTGAGCTTGTATCCGAACCCTAGCTGACCTCATCATACCGTTCCTAGTGCCTTCATCTTGATTTACTCGATCCCTTCATTCATGACCCTGGTTGATCCTATCGTTCCTCCTGCAACGATATCACTCGATATCAATATCTCATCTTCATTCCTCCTGCACTGTGATCCGGTGCTCCGTCCGCGAGCTTCGTCGTCCATCATTCTCCATCCATGCTAGGTTATTTCTCTCCAAAGTGAAATATTCAAGGACATTAAGGTGGTTATAATTTACTAAATATTGAAACGTTTAATAATTAGGAATGAAGGTTTGATACATGTGAAGAATAATATAAAAGAAAAATTATTTAAATGAATAAGTTTAATGGTAATATGATTGCTATTAAAATAATTATGGATGATGATCAGTGCTCATGCTCCTCACGGTGAATTAAAAAATAAATGAAAAAAAAGAAAATTTTTAAGATATGTCGTACAATAACATATATATATTGAAGAAATATAATTATTGGTGGTGACTTCAATCGACATGTATGTTCTCTTAGGATGTGCTATGTGTTAGACAAATATGATATATTGTAAAGGCCCATTAATTTGGCCCATTTTATTCTCTCTTGCTTTAGTCCCACATCTCTTGTATAAGACCCTTCTCCTCTCTCCTCTCCTATATATATGTTCTCATACTTGTTTTTAATATATGGAAAAGTGTTCATAATGTTTGAGACCATTTCTCTACATGGTATCAGAGCTTGCGGTCTTCCCTTGTCTTCAAACCGCCCAGCTCGCCCAGCCCGCCTTCTCCTGCGACCTGCCTTTCTGTCCGCTTCGATCTCCTGCGGACTGTTTTTCCCCTATCCGCGTGCCTTCTGCGGACTGCCCCTCTGCATCCGCCTCTCTTCTCTCTCTCTCCGTGGTTCCACCCTCCTCAGAATTCTTATAGCCATCTGCTCTGACCCGTGTGGCCCACCTCTTCTATCCGCTGTGGGCTTTCCTTCCTTTCCGCTGCACGCTCTTCTTCTGTCCGCTCGAGCCTCCTTGCTCGCGGACTGCTCCTCTCTATTCCCTATCCGCAGTCTCTTGCGGACTGCTCTTGTCTGCTGCGGGCTCGAGCTCATCTCTCTTGTCCGCTGCGCGCTCCTCTTCTCCCTTGCTGCGTGGATTCTTCATCCTCGCGGTCTCTTCTTCAGTTCGCCACGGGTTTGCTGCGGCCTGCTCTATGTTATAGTCTGCTGTGACCTGCTCAGCTCGCTGCGTGGGCTGTCCTCCAGTCCGCTGCGAGCTCTTCTCTGCTCTGGTGCGGCCTGCCTTCTACTTCAAATCCGCTGCGGTCTGCTCTCTACTCCAGTCCGCTGCGGCCTGCCCCAGTCCGCTGCGATCTGCTTCAGACCGCTGCGATCTCCTCCAGACCGCTGCGATCTCCTCCAGACCGCTGCGATCTCTGCCTTCTACTTCAAGCCGCTGCGGCCTGCTCACTGCTCCTCTCCGTTGCGGTCTCCCTGCTCCCTAACTGCTCCATCTGCTGCCTCTCTTCAATCGGCGAGCTCCCTTCCTGCACTTGCGGCCTCTCCTCTCTACTCGCTGCTTGCTACACCAGTTCCTTGCGGCCTGGTTCTTGCTGCGGCCTCGGCTTCTCCTGCGGCCTGGTTCTCGCTGCGGGCTCGGCTTCTACCTGGTCCTTGTTGCGGCCTCTGCGGCCTTGCTGCGGCCTCTGCTTGGTGCTCTGCTTGGTGCTCCTGCTGCGGCCTATGCGGCCTGGTCTTTGGCGACCCCTATAAGGATGTGTGCCTCTTCCGCACTGATCACCCCACCACTGGGTTTTGTGGTGTCTATTTCTGATACCAGAAGCTCCTGTCTTGTACACAGTTCCTTATGGATTTTGGACTCCGGTGCGACGCACCACATTACCCCACTACAGCCTCCACGCTACCTGGTCTCAGTGCATCCTAAGTTCATCATTGTTGCAAATGGGGATACCACTCCCGTCTCTGGATCCGCTGACAACCCTCTTACTCTCTCTATTACACTTCGATCTGTTCTTCATGTTCCTGGCTCTCCTTTTAATCTTCTCTCTATTAGTCGTCTAATTCACTACCTCAATTGCGACATAACCTTCTCTTCAACCTCTTGTGTTGTGCAGGATCGCAAGACGCGGAACATCCTCGGTGCCGGGCGGCTGTCCAATGGGCTCTACATTTTCGGCTCCTCTTCTCCCACCGCTCTCTCCACCATCTCTTTTATTGACTGACATCGTCGTCTTGGGCATGCTCCCGAGTGTTTTTGGCTATCGGTATTTTGTCACATTTATCGATGACTACTCACGCGTTACCTAGTTATATTTACTTCGAGATCGTACTGAACTTCCCTCCACTTTCCGTGCCTTTCTGGTCGAGATTCGTACTCAGTTTTCTACCTGCGTCAAAATTTTTCGTACCGATAATGCGCGAGAGTATACGGGCCGCACCTTCTCTAATATATGCACCGAGTTTGGTATTGTTCATCAGACCTCGTGTGCATATACTTCTCAACAGAACGACGTCGCCGAGCGGAAGAATCGACACCTTCTCGAGGCCGCCCGCTCTCTCATGTTTCAGATGCAAGTTCCACCTCTCTATTGGAACTTTGCCGTCTCTACTGACTGCTATCTCATCAACCACATGCCCTCATCCACCTTGAACTTCGTGGCTCCTGTCACTCTTCTCTTTCCTTCCAAGCCTCTGTTCTCTCTCACGCCCCGAGTCTTTGGATGCACATGCTATGTTCATAGCCTGGCTCCGCCCACTGACAAGCTCGCTCCCCGAGAAACCAAGGTGATGTTTGTTGGCTACTCCCGCACTCAAAAAGGATATGTTTGCTATTCTCCTGCCGACAGTAAACTAATCATCTCTGCTGATGTCACGTTTTGGGAAGATCAACCCTTTCATACCATCTCTACAGATCCGTTTCTTCCTCCTATAATTCGGCCCGTCGTACCCGTTACGTCTCCTCCCCCCTACTTCCAACACCTACCCCCCCGCCACTCCGTCCTACGCCGCCTATCATCCAGGTGTACTCTCGTCGCCCTCCGAGCTCTCATGCCCTACCACGGCCTCCCTCTACCAAAGTGATTTCGCGGCCTGCTGATCCGGTGCCTAACTCCACAGCTCATCCCATGACGAATTATGTCTCGTTACATCGCCTGTTACCGACCCTTCACACCTTTGCTACTTCATTGTCATCTATTTCTGTTCCTACTTCTGTGCAGGAGGCTTTGCAACATCCAGGTTGGCGTGCTGCCATGGATAAAGAAATGCGCGCCCTTTGGGTGAATCAGACTTGGGATCTGGTCCCTCTACCACCTGGGCAGACTACAGTTAATTGCAAATGGGTCTTTGTCATCAAGCATGCTTCCGATGGGACGATTGACCGTCTTAAGGCCAGACTGGTGGCTCGTGGCTTTACTCAACAACACGGTCTCGACTATGAGACCTTCTCTCCGGTCGCCAAGCTCAACACGGTTCGTGTCCTTCTCTCTGTCGCTGTGCATCGTCGGTGGCCCTTGCACCAACTCGATATCAAGAACGCGTTTCTCAATGGCGACCTACAAGAAACCGTCTATATGCAACAACCTCCCGGGTTTGAGACCACGGGGGAGTCCAGAGTTTGTCATCTTAAGAAATCTATCTATTGTCTCAAACAATCCCCGCGGGCATGGTTCGATAAGTTCAGTAAAGCTGTTCAGGCAGTTGGTTTTACTCGGAGTTTGGCAGACTTCTCTCTGTTCACTCGACATAGAACAACAGACACGATTCTCCTTTTGGTATATGTTGATGACATCCTAATCACAGACGATGACTTAAAATGGATACTAGAGGTCAAACAACATCTTAGCTCTGTTTTCCAAACAAAAGATCTGGGCAACCTTCGATACTTCCTTGGCCTTGAAATCGCAAGACGTACTGATGAACTTGTCCTATCCCAACGGAAGTACTGCCTTGACCTTCTCCGTGATGCTGGCTACTCCGGGTGTAAACCTGCGGACACACCGATGGATGCCAATCACAAGCTATGCGCCCATGAGTCTGACTCTGATGATCTGATTTCAAACCCTGAGTATTATCGACGGCTTGTAAGAAAACTGATATATCAGACAGTTACAAGACCTGACATCTCATTTGCTGTCAGAGTAGTCAGTCGGTATATGCATGCTCCTCGAGGCTCTCATTTACAAGCCGTGGAACAGATCCTCAGATACCTGAAGAATGCACCAGGACAAAGGTTGGTATATAAACCATCTTCTTCTCTATCTCTTGTTGCATATTCTGATGCGGACTATGCGGGCTCCCTGGATGATCGACGCTCTACTACGAGTTTTTGTACCTACTTTGGAGGGAATCTCATTACTTGGCGCAACAAGAAACAATCTGTTGTTGCTCGCTCTTCTGCTGAAGCTGAGTATCGTGCAATGACCGCTGTTGTTTCTGAACTCACCTGGATGGAGGCTCTTCTTGGTGATCTAGGAGTCACCTTATCCTCGCCAACTGTTCTACTTTGCGATAGTCAGGCCACAATCCACATTGCGAAGAACCCAGTTTTTCATGAAAGGACCAAACACATCGAAGTTGATTGTCACTTCATCCGTGAAAAGGTTCAGTTAAAGAAGTTAGAGCTAGAGCATGTTCCCGCTTCTAAGCAAGTTGCTGACATCCTCACCAAGGCATTGTCCCGGCATTTGTACCATCAGTTCTTATCCAAGCTTGGTGCCTACGATTTGTATGCTCCAGCTTGCGGGGGAGTGTTAGAGAAATATGATATATTGTAAAGGCCCATTAATTTGGCCCATTTTATTCTCTCTTGCTTTAGTCCCACATCTCTTGTATAGGACCCTTCTCCTCTCTCCTCTCCTATATATATGTTCTCATACTTGTTTTTAATATATGGAAAAGTGTTCATAAGGTTTGATACCATTTCTCTACACTATGAAATGATTCATGATGAGTATGGAATAAGAAAGAGAAACACTATGAAATAATTCTAGTTATTTTTGCTGAAGCTTATGATTTTGCAATAATGAACACTTTAGGAATCTGGAAGAGTGGTTGGTTATGTACAAAAGTGGATCCACTAGATCACTAACTTCTTTTTTGCTTAGAAGAAAAGAAGTATCTCCCTGCAATGATTGAAGGTTAGAGTTTGACCATATTACTTTGAGTAATGGTTATGGAGATAGAAGATGTATAAATTTAAGAGTTTAGGTCGTGATGGGATGCCTATTGAGATTTGATGAATTTATGGAATTTTGTAGTAGTTGGGTTGACATATTTTCAATGAAAATTTGAAGACTACGAGGATGTCAGCTAGGGAAAAACATCCTGTTGACAATAGTTGTACAAATTAGATGGTCAAGCTTGTGTTAATGGAAAGCGGGTTAAATGTATGTGTAAGAAGTGAAGCTATATGAAAGAGCTATGAATCATAAATTTTAAAAAAGTACTTCAATTTCATTGAAACAATTTGGATTCTGATGGTGGATTTTATAGTTTTTAAAATAATTTCAAACTAAAATCTCGAAATAGGTAAGTGTACCAATAGAAATATAGTATAAAAATTGTCGTATTTAGACTCGGGGACTGTTGATTACTCCCACTCATGCAAATTAATATTATTTTATCTAAATATAAAAAAGGTTAAATTAAACTATAGGAAGAAAATAAACTAAATACTAGCACTTGATCTAGACTTACATTGAATTAAAATAAACTTTTTATAAAAACAAACTTATAAATTACCTACTTCGACCGTGGAGGTTCCTAAATTACAAAAACGTCTCTCTCGAGAATACGCTATCGACTAAACTTAGGTTGATCGATTAAGAGCTCTCGGCCAGTCGAAACCCCTAAGCTTGCCTTATGCGGTGAACCCCGCTATTGGATTTGACTCCAATCCGGAAGATCCATGTCATCCTCTCTCGAGGAGTGCATGCGGCTCCTTCTACCTTTGAGTGACCTAACCGTATCCACAACCTTTCGGTAAATCTAGGATACAGATCTAGGAGCGAAAACATATACATGAATATGAATTCGACATAAATAAAATCAAAGGCAAATCAAAGTGGAAATAGAAGATTGACAAGAAAGAAGAAATTTATTCTATTTTAAAGTTCATCATGATCAAGTGCTAATGAAATTTAGCTACTTGACATGATAAAGAAATTACATAAAAAGAAAGACAAGTGCGTGATAGAAAAAATGCTTTAATTGAAATAGAAGAAGTAAAGCTATGCCAGGAAATTGAAAAGTACATAAATGGAACAAAAGTGGAAATAAAGCTACTAAAATAACATAACAACTACTCCTAGATGATTCCCTCCTAGATGATCCTGAATCCTGGCTCGATCGGGAATTTATAGGAAAATTTCTGGGAGGTCACGCCCCTAGGTCACGCCCGTGACCTAGGGCGCGTCGTTACTGTTCTTAAAGCAGCGACACGCCTGAGCGTCACGCCTACTGGACACGCCCGTGACCTCAGGGTCACGCCCGTGACATGGGCGTGTAATTTTAATCCGCCGTGGCAATGTACTCTGGAACGCCTGGAGGCGTCACGCCTGCTTGTCACGCCCGTGACATGACGGTCACGCTCGTGACCGGGGCGTGTAGTTTGCAATTTTCCATGTTCCTTCAGTTTCTTCTCCTGATCAGTCTTGCAAACTCCAAAATGCTATTGTCAGTTCAGGTTGACCTAAAATAAGAAAAGAAAGTAATTAGTAACAAAATTAATAAAATATAATTATAATCTTGTTAATTATTAAATAAAAACTATAAAAGATAACGTTAAAATTAGAGTTATCAGATTCACGTTAAAAAAACAATTGGGTATATGAATTTTATGTTAAGGCACTTGATTGAAATATATAGAGAGCAAAGAAAGGATCTTCAATTGATTTTTTTATTGTTTTTGAAGGGCATATGTGTGAGTACTTTGAAATCTGATTTAGTGTGTCAAGGAAGAAACGTGCACTATAGGTATTTTGAAGTTAAAGTATGTATGGGAAGGAATAACAAATATTAAAAGTAATTATGAAGTGATTGAAAATTTTCACAATTGTTTACCTCAGTGTTCAACATTGAGTCCATATCCTTTTATAATAGTCATACAAATGCATATAAAAAATATCTAAAGCGTGGTGTTTGGTGTAATTGCCTTTCTGTCGCTTGATCTCTTCCGTTTTGAGGAGATGATTCTTCCTTCTCTTTTCTATGACTTATTTTGATTTTGTTTGGATTTGTTGGTTTGATCATGTGCTTTGTTGGATTTAAGTTTTAACTCTTTCTATGGGTAAACCCTACTCTTTGGCCTTTTTTGGTGATTTCTTGATTTTTATTCTCGGATCATTATGCTGGGGAGTGTGATTCTCCCGTTATCTCATCCAGAATGGGTGTCTCTTCCTCACCCGTGACCTTTGTGGGATCTATTCAGACTAGTTATGATCATAATATCCCTCAAATTACTACTGTATAATTGGATGACTCTGACTATCTATCTTGGGCCGGCTGGCCCGACTCTATGACCCTTGCCTTGAAAAGCTGATGAATGTTCGGGTATGTTAGTGGTGTCGCCATGGAGCTTATTCCTACTTCACCAGATTGGTTGCAATGGGTGTTTGAAAGCTTTCTGGTCATGTTGTGGCTCACAATCTCTATGCAAGAATCCATTGTTTGCAGAATCCATTCTTTGCAACTACCTGCTCTTGAATACGACAGTATATATCTGGAAGAGAGTTGATAGCACCTCCTGTCATAAAATTGCTACTCAAATATTCCAACTCCGACGGAAGTTATTCCTCTCGCAACAGAGTGATCGCCCTTCATCTGTGTACTACTTAGAGTTTACTCAACTCTACCAAGAATACAATCACTTTGATTTGCTCACCCTTTTTTCCCTAGATGATGAAGTTTTGGTTAAAGCTCAAGAGGAACGCAACAAAATCTTTGAATTCCTTCATGCTCTGCATTATGATTTTGATCAGATTAGTTTTATGTACTCGAAAGGTATTCTACTCTTCTCCCAGAAGCTTACTACCCTGTGCAACAGAAGTTTGATTGGTTGATAGACTTGCCCACCTGACTCTGTTTCAGAAGGATTTGACATTGCTGCTCAATACAGTTCAGGAAGTCGTGCGGGAAGACCCGCCACACTTGGGACGTGCTCCAAGTTTCATGGCTTTCTGTCTTAGAGAGGGGGATTCGTTCCACAAGGTTGCCATAGCCATGTTCGCTCTCATGGCCGACCACCTTCATCTCGGTCTGCTCATCTTTTTGATGCCTTGGAGGATACTGCTGTCTTGATTCTACTAGACTATATGATGCTCTTTTGGCCTCCCGTCGCTTGATGCATAGTTATTCTCCCGAGCCGCCTACTACATCGTCATCTTCCTATGTCCGCATAGAAATACCAAGTGCTCATTTTACATCCACCCGCTCTTCCAACCATTGTATTTTTGACTCCGGAGCCACTAATCATATGACTAGTGCTGCCCAAGTTTTGTGTCCTATCTACATTTTTCTGATAGAGACAAAGCGAGCATTGCTGTTGGATCAGTTATATCTATTATAGAAAATCCCTTGTTCATCTGTTCTTCATGTCCCTAATTCTACCCATAGTTTTTTCTCCATTAGGCACAACCAATTCAATGAACGACTTTGTGATTTTTTTCCCACCCCGCGCGTGTTTCAAGACTTGAAGGCGGGAAGATGATTGGCTCTGGTAGATTGTGTGATGACTCTACGTGTTTGACTTTTTCAGTTCGGTTTCTCCTATACTAAATTTACATGTGGCTCAGTCCTCTGCCTTGGATTTCTAGCATTGTTGCCTAGGACATCTCTCCGTCTCTATCGTGAAATATTTTTTCCTACCATATCTAATATTTTGTTTGAAGCGTTTCATTGTGATGTGCGTGAACTTATTAAACATCGCCTTCATTTAATCATGTTTTCTGCCCAGTATTACTCCTTTTGCTATTATTCATATCAATGTTTGGAGAACTTTCCTAGTTGCCTCAATTTCTGGATATTATTGGTTTGCTGCTACCTTAAAAAGGCCGGACGTTGAGACCTCGTTTTAGACCTCGCAAGAAATTTGTATCCGAGTAATTTTTCAAGCATTCGTCGCAACATAAAAATAAAACTATGAACATGAGTACATGATTAAACACAACTTTATTTCCTTAAAATCTTTTATACAGATATACAGTTCTAGTTATAGCCTTTCAACAAAATCTTACCCAGCAAAAAAGGTAACTGCTAGCACTCCCTAAACCCCAAACCTATCTACATGTCCACCGACAATCACATAACCACATGCACACAACACTACTAACCCCACCCGTTCCAGTCTTCATTACATACCTGACACTGCATGGCCTCACACTTCTCCTTATGCCTAACCACCACCTCCATACCAATAAATATTTTTACCCTTACCTTCACTTGCTCCTCAGCTAGCCTCTTCCTTTCTTCCTCAAACAATTGAGCTTTCTTTGGTGCACTTAGGGTGGCGACAACTACCTAAAAAGATGAACCATGATAGGTTTAATCATTAAGAATATGACTAAACGAGTAACTTACATCTTTAACTTCTGTACATGCAAACAACAAATGTTTGTAACAATATGCATAATCTGTATGGTAAAGAGAAGTAGAGAACATGCTGAAATTATAAGAAAAATGCTATACAGTAACAAACAGTAAAGAGAAAATGCAGTATCTGTATAGTAGTGTGTTACGTGCCGATAATTGTGGAGTGCGTGGGGGGGGGGGATACGAGGGAAAGCCCTGGAAGTTGGGAGAGAGGGAGAGGAGAGGGTGAAACCCTAGAAGGTGCTTAGAGAGAAAGAGAGAACTAGAGAGAGAGGAAGAGAAGCTTGGATTAATTCCTTCATAACATACAAAGACCCATTGAGTTCCCTTAAATAAAACCGATGATGGCATAATTGTAAATACAACACATACGTGAAAATATTAAAATACTACGACTCTACACATACGACACGACTCATTACAATAATAATAATGTAAGATAACTAATGGAGGACCTGTAACACTCCATCCTTCAAAACGAGCTTGCCCTCAAGCTCGTGTACCATGCGGGTGGCAGGATCATCTGGTACCTCGAACTCCCTCCAGAACAAAGCGCGATAACGTGTAGCGGAGGCGGTCGTGTCGGCGAGGAACGACGACGCCATCGATAAAATGGGCATCATATGGAATGTCTTCGTGTTGGCCGTTGAAGGGGCTGCGAGCAGCATCCACACAGAGGTCAGCGGGACGACATGCGGTGGGAGGAATGGATCCGTTGGGGTCAAGGGAGTAGGTGCCAACAGAAGAGGTGGCGAGGTGGCCAGTGGGAGCGACATGACAGGGGTTGGCGGATCAAGAACCGACATAGGTGGCAACAAGTCAGCCGGAGGAGCCGGTGGAAGAGACAATGATGAAAGTGGTTGAATGGAGGCAGCGGTGACAGACATAGGCGGCGCAGAAAGAGGCGAGATGACACCGACAGGGCAGGGGCCAACATAGTAGGTGGTGGCGATCAACGACAATGACAATGGCGGGATCAGCGACAACGACAGCGGCGTTGCCATCTGTGACCCATTGCGGATGTCGACAATGAGCAGCGTCGAGGCAGTCTGGAGGGAGTCCCGGAGGTAGTCCAAGAGTGCGCCCATCTTTTATGAGCTTAATTTCACTTGCACCATAATTAGATGATCTTGTAATTATTAATTAATCAAGTGGTTGATTAAACAATTAAGAAAGGGGGCTGGCACATGAGATGGTAGCGTGCAGGAGGATGGATCAGGATGAACTGGAGAAGAAAGTATAATAAAAAAGGAAGAAACGAAATTATGTCATATGGGATGCAGGAGGAGAAAATAAATTAAAATAAGAGGGTGGAGCGTGCGTGGCTGGGGGTTCGAGGATAGAGATACGACAGGTGAACGTGTTAAAGCCGAAATAACATGAGGGGGATGTGACGAACCAAATATGGCACACAACATATTATAATTTTTGATTTTATATAAATAGTTGATTTACAATCCCCGATGATGATAATATAAAGACACTACGTTTTTTACGAGAATATTTCGTTTGATTTTTATTTTTGAGTACTTCGAATTTGGTATTTGGTGGGTGGACTTATGTTTGGATGTTGTGCTGGCTGTTATGGTGCTGGATAAGGTGGCTGAGTAGGTCTTTTGTGTTGACACATGGCTAGCCAAGTATTCACTATTTGAGATTGGGATTGTGACCTGGAGCGGTGCTTTGGCCCGATGTTGCCGCTAACCGCTGATTTTGCTGTTTATATCGAGCCGTCTGCTCTTCTTCTCCCGCACTGTCTCCCTGCTTCTGCGATTTACGACATCTTCCTGCTCCTCGTTTCTCGGTGTAGGCTAAGGGAAAGCTTCTTCATCTTCTTCTTCTTCTCCTTTCTCTGTGCTGGGCGCTTTGCGTCGGCGTTGCCGTGCTCCTGTGCCGACGATTCTGCTAGGACTGCTGCTGCTTCCCTCTCTTCTACTAGGGCTGCTGCCATTTTTCTTCTCCTGCTACTGCTACTGCTCCAAGGTTTCTTCTTCTTCTCTCACTGGTCGGCTACTCCTCGCTCCTCGATTTCTGCCTGAGCCGCCGCTATTCTCTTCTCGGTATTTTCGTGCCCTTGCCGTGCCTTGCCGCTGCTATTGAATATTTCTCTGGATGATTTCTGTAGCCACTGCTGTGCCTTTTGCCACTACTGCTTTCCTCCCGGTGCCCTCGACTGGACTGAGCTGAGCTATTAGGGCATAGCCGCTGCTGCTACTTGGAGTTCTAGGAAGGAGTTTGCTACACTCCGGCGATCCGTTAAGGATCGGTTGCGTAACATCCTTCTTCCTTCCTCTCCCGCTGTAAGCATGCTTCTCCCCCTCTTCTAATTCCTGTTTTAGAAGTTTATGCCACATTGCTGAGATTACTGCTATACTTGTTCCTCAATATGGCTATCGAAAACAGCCCCAAAATCTGTGCGTAAACCAGTCATAAAAACAGCACAAATCAGCCATATTGAGGAACAAGTATAGCAGTAATCTCAACAATGTAGCATAAACTTCTAAAACAGGAATTAGAAGAGGGGGAGAAGCATGCTTACAGCGGGAGAGGAAGGAAGAAGGATGTTACGCAACCGATCCTTGACGGATCGCCGGAGTGTAGCAAACTCCTTCCTAGAACTCCAAAGTAGCAGCAGCGGCTATGCCCTAATAGCTTAGCTCAGTCCAGTCGAAGGCACCGGGGGAAAACAGCAGTGGCAAAAGGCACAGCAGTGGCTACAAAAAATTAGAGAGGGAAATAAGAGAGAAGGAGAAATCATCCAGAGAAGTATTCAATAGCAGCGGCAAGGCACGGCAAGGGCACAAAAATACCGAGAAGAGAATAGCGGCGGCTCAGGCAGAAATCGAGGAGCGAGGCGTAGCCGGCCAGTGAGAGAAGAAGAAGAAACCTTGGAGCAGTAGCAGTAGCAGGAGAAGAAGAATGGCAGCAGCCCTAGTAGAAGAGAGGGAAGCAGCAGCAACCCTAGCAGAATCGTCAGCACAGGAGCACGGCAACGCCGACGCAAAGCGCCCAACACAGAGAAAGGAGAAGAAGAAGAAGATGAAGAAGCTTTCCCTTAGCCGACACCGAGAAACGAGGAGCAAGAAGATATCGTAAATCGCAGAAGCAGGGAGACAGTGCGGGAGAAGAAGAGCAGACGGCTCGATATAAACAACAAAATCAGCGGTTAGCGGCAACATCGGGCCAAAGCACCGCTCCAGGTCACAATCCCAATCTCAAATAATGAATACTTGACTAGCCATGTGTCAACACAAAAGACCTACTCAGCCACCTTATCCAGCACCATAACAGCCAACACAACATCCAAACATAAGTCCACCCACCAAATACCAAACTCGAAGTACTAAAAAATTAAAATCAAACGAAATATTCTCGTAAAAACGTACTGCCTTTATGTTATCATCATCGGGGATTGTAAATCAACTATTTATATAAAATCAAAAATTATAATATGCTGTGTGCCATATTTGGTTCGTCACAATTCATCCCTCAAAAGGAGTTTTCGTCCTCAAAAACATAACCATATTCAGATAAACCAAAATAAAACTATTTCTTGCGAGAAGGTTCTAAATTAAAGGCTCGGGGCATAATCATTCGGGTGTGTTCTTTTCTGTGATGTGTACTACTGTGACTCAATTTTTGAAAACTTCTGATTTGTCCTCATATCATTTGGGGGAAATTTGCGATAGGGTTTCCACAGGGGAGGAGATGGACGGAGACGGGTCGGGAGCGGCCCGCTCGAGACAGCAGGTCGAGGCAGGGAGCGGTGGCGATGGACGAAAACGGAATGGGTCGATTGGAGGAGACGACGGTAGAGGCTCAACGTTCGGGTCTGGAGGGGAACGACGGTGCACGGAAGACTGCGGCGAAGGGTCTCTGGCAGTGAAGGCGGGGCATAAAATCGACTTACCATGTGTTCTGACTCACTTTTCTTTAAGTTTCATCAAGTTTCATTAATAACTTATTGAATATTATTATTAGTGGCGACCGTGTACAAATTGAAAATTGTAGTCTGAGTGACAAACCTGTCGGCGCCCTGAACTGAATGTCGTTCTAGAGAAACACAGACTCCTATTTGAGGAGTTCCATATCTGAAAACAAGGGACATCGACCCTAAGTTTGAACTCGTATGGTGGGTTGCTGGCCCTGCGAGTGCGGTGGTGTGCTTCCACCAAAAAAATGAGGGTGAACCCCTCTCGCCATTTCTTTTTCTGGAGATAACTGATCTAGTAGTTGGTACGACACTCATGGGTTAATGTCCAACTTATGTACACAAGCTTTAAAAATTTTCATGTGTGTTACCTTGCACTTTAACGCTAATGAATCTAACATTTTAACTGATTTGCTTGAGTGTGGAGCTGCTAATTTCATGGTCTGACTGGTAGTCCTGTTATATCAATTTGATGGACATCTAGTTCGTAATTTTAGGTTAAACACGACCTAGTGCATTTGTAACATTTATCTTATTTATTTATTGTTAGTCTGCTTGTAACAGTAAGAACTTGTATCATCGTATACATGTACTAACCTATTTTAATTTATGCAATATTCAAAAAATAATGTCCAACTGAAAGGAGTCGATTTTCTTACCACGGTGTTTCGACGCTCATACACGCGGCGAGGTGACATGGTTCTCCTTTCAATAAATCTGATCACTACGAACTTCTCCAATTAGAGATGGCGTTCACTGTTCCCGAACGCTAGAGAAAACCATAAAATGAAACCCATAAAATTCTCAGAGTTAGAAACGATTCCCAAAAAGGTATATTCTTATGGCTGGAATCAAATCACTTGAAACAAAATATCAGAGACAAAGATCTCACCTCAATTCGGAGATAAATGAAAAACTTCTCCGATCTCTAGTACCAACAATAAATGGATCTGAAAATCGGTGAAAATCCCTATTAAATTGGGCTCCACGAAATAGGGTTACTATGAAACTCGCCAAAATGAGCAAAACAAAACTGAATCGGAAGGAATATCAAACGAGAGATCATTACCTTGATCTAAAGGCGGAGATTTACACAAAGATCGATCTTGCCTTAGCACACAGACTAGTCAATCCCTCCTTAATTTGAAATCAAAAGGCATTAAGGTGAAGGTGAGGCTTTCGTCGGAGGAAGAACGCCGGCTGGAGGAGGATGACTGGCCGAGCTACGAAGGAAGATGGACGGTTGTTTTGCTTGGTGCGTCGATGAAATGGAATGTGTCGACGATGTAGCGTCGAGGACGAACGCTTGCTGGAGACGTCGACGATCGGAAGCTGTGCTGCTGAAGCAGGCAGAAAGTCGGAAACCGACACAGTGGGCGCAACAGCTGGTGCCCAAACAATGGTTGGCACGGTTGAAAATGCTTGGCCGGCAGAGTGGAGGACTGGTGTGGCTCTGATACCAAGTTGTTACGTGACAATAATTGCGGAGTGTGTGTGGGGGATACGAGGGCAAGCCCTGAAAGTTGAGAGAGAGGGAGAGGAGAGGGTGAAACTCTAGAGGGTGCTTAGAGAGAAAAAGAGAGAACTAGAGAGAGAAAGAGAAGCTTGGATTAATTCCTTCATAACATGCAAAGACCCCTTGGGTTCTCTTAAATAGAACCTATGATGGCGTAATTGTAAATACAACACATATGCAAAAATATTAAAATACTATAACTCTACACAACACTACTTATAATAATAATAATAATAATAATAGTAATAATAATAATATAGGATAACTAATGAAGGACCCGTAACATAGTGTCAGTTTCGATAATCTCAATTATTTATTTGTATTCGGTTAATATCCACATATTTGATTCTTTTGCGTTTTTATTTCTTCTAATATATTATCCATAATCATTTTTCATTTTCTAATAATCAGTCGAATCATCATTCATTCCATCCATTTTCCAATATTATCTTTATTGTTCATATTCATTTCTGGAGTCAAAGTTCTCAGTTTTATTACTTTAGTTATAGTTAATTAGGAAATCATAAGGTTTGTTGTAGATTCAATCCATCTGGGTCTTCAACAACCTCTTGGCCTTCAACGGCCTCATATAAATCTCAAAAATCACTCCGCCGTAGGTATTCACACCCCCCACTACGACTACTGAGTTAACCCTTATCAATTCCTATGCATTGATGTATATTGTCTTTTATTTGTCTTATATCTTTTCTTTCTTCTTAAATTCTTATTTACTAACATAAATTCAATATTCATCTTCAATATTCATATTATGCATAAATATTTTTATTTAAATACTTCCCTCAAAATTTAAGGATCGTTTTATTCTTGCTTTTCCATCATTCACATCTTAGATATGACTCTTATTTTATCTGTGATTTAACAAAGTTTGAACTTCAAATGTGTTAGAAAATACTAGGAAAAATGATGTATTAACTCATGTACGAGTTAATGTTTAATCCCACATTATTTGTATAGCTAGATCTTACTCTCTTCTCTCCCATATATTTGTACTCATACTTGTTTTTCGGGATTCAAGAAGTATATACAAGGTTTGAAACTTTCTCTACATGGTATCAGAGGCATACAGTTTGACCTATTTTTTTTCTAACCGCCTGCTTACCGGGCGGCTTGTTCTCCGGTCTAGCCGCAGTGTCTTGCGGCTTGCTCCCTTTCTAACTGCTTCTGGGTGGTTAGTTTTTTCTGTTAACCGCGACTTCCCGCGCGGTTACGCTAGTTCTTACCGCTTCCTCTGCTCTCTCTCTCGTGGCTTCCACCCCTTCTTCTCTTTCTCCTCCCTTTTGTAACCTTTCTAACAGCTGTGACCTTCCCTCCCTTGTTTCCTCTGTCTGCGCAGTTTCTTCCCGGCTAATCGCTTCCCTCTACTCGGTGCGGTCTCCCTGTCTACCCGCCGAGATCTTCCCTTCTCACTGCTCTCCATCCTTCTCTCCTCGACTTCTCTTAGTCGCTACTCGCTGCGGTCTCCTTGTCTACCCGCCGAGTTTTGGCCTTCTCGCTGCTCTGCTCCCTACTCGCCGCGACTTGTTTTTAGTCTCCACGTCTTCTCTTCTCGCCACGATTTGTTCTCTTAGTCGCTGTAGCTTCCCTCATCCCTACGAGCTCCGCATCTAGGTCACGACATCTTCCCTTGCCGCTGGTGTGCTCACCGTGACCGCGCGGCCTTATCGACCGACTTGTTCTCTGCTTAGTCGCTGCGACTTATCTCCTCGAATGCGGCTTCTCCTCTCTGCTGCGGGTACCGTTTTTTTGGTCGCGACATCCTCGTTGCCGCTGGTGTACTGACACCGAGACCGTGCGGTCTTCACTGTTTTGTCACCGCGGTTTCCTTACCGCCACGACTTGCCTTCCCGCTGCAGTTCCCCTATTGTTGCGTGCTTCTCACGCGGGCTTCGCTTAACCGTTGCGGCCTCCTTCGTCGTTGAAGCTTCTCTACCGTCGCGGGCTCCACATTTTGGTCGCGGCCTCTTGCCGCTGGTGTGTTGACACCGAGACTGTGCAGCTTCTCCTTTTCTCTCTCCAGGTGGCCTCCCTTCTCTACCCGCTTTGGGTTGTTGGTTGTGGTCTGCCTCTATCCGCTCGATCTAGTACCTGTTCGTCGGCTTGTGCTCCTGTTGCGGTCTGCCTCTAACCGCCCGGTGCTTCTCGTTCACGCCGCTCTTCGTTTTGCCGTCTTCTTCTAACCACACTACTTGCTCGTTTTTTTAACCGCCGCGGCGTGTTTCTATTTGCTGCGGACTCTTTTCTTACTGCGCTGGTCGTGGCTATCTCTTGCCGCTGGTGCGTTGTCACCGTGACCGCTGCGCTCTTTTCCTTGCACGATGATCAGGTATCCTCCGGGCTCTGTGGTGTCTATTTCCGATGGTGGTACCTCCTGCCTTGTTCATAACTCATCTTGGATTTTGGACTCTGGGGCCTCTCACCACATTACTTCACGGAAACCACCACAATATTTGAACTCCGTGCATCCCAAGTTCATTACTGTTGCTAGTGGGGACACAATTCCCGTTTCTGGCGCGACAGATATTCACCTTATTCCCTCTATGACTCTTCGCTCTGCCCTTCATGTTCCGGGCTCTCCTTTTAACCTTGTCTCTGTTGGTCGACTCGCTACTGACCTCGATTGTGATGTTATTTTTTCTTCTAACTTGTGTGTTGTGCAGGATCACAAGACACAAAATATCCTTGGAAAAGGGCATCTGTCGAATGGTCTCTATATCCTTGACCCCTCTCCCCCAACAGTGTTGTCCTCTATTAGCTTTGTTGATTGTCATCGACGTCTGGGTCACGCTCCTCTAAACATCCTCAAAAAATCTGTCCCCGACGTGTCCCTCCAAGAGTTCCTGTGTGAGTCTTGTATCTATGAGAAACATCATCGGTCTACTTTCTCATCACATCCTACTCGGAGTCCTGCTCCCTTTGATTTAGTACACTCCGATATTTGGGGGCCTTACAAAATTGCGAGTGTTTTTGGATATCGTTACTGTCACATTTGTAGATGACTACTCTCGGGTGACTTGCCTGTATCTCCTTCGTGACCGCTCCGAATTGCCCGGTGTATTCTGTATCTTTTTCATTGAAACTCGCAACCAGTTTTCCACTCCAATTAAAACACTCTGCACCGATAATGCCCGTGAATACACGAGTCATGCCTTTGCTCACCTCTGTGCTGAGTTTGGGATCATCCATCAAACCTCCTGTACCTATACCCCCCAACAAAATGGCGTTGCTGAACGCAAGAATCAACACCTGCTTGAGGGCACCCGCTCTCTTATGATTCAAATGAATGTTCCCAAACAGTATTGGAATTTTGCGGTCTCTACCGCCTGCACTCTTATTAACCGTATGCATTCCTCCATTCTCAGTTTTGCGGTTCCCTTCAATCTTTTGTTTCCCTCCAAACCTCCTTTCTCCATCACCCCTCGCGTGTTTGGTTGCGTGTATTTTGTTCATCATCTTGGCCCGTCCACTGACAAACTTGCTCCCTGTGCCACTAAATATATGTTTATAGGCTATTCTCGGACTCAGAAGGGCTACGCTTATTTTTCTCCGAAGGATCGCAAAGTGGTTACTTCTGCTGATGTCACCTTCCTCGAAGATTAACCATATTACTCTCAACCAGCTGATTCTCCTTTTCCCCCTCTTCTGCGGCCTGTTATCCCTGTTCATTCAAACCTTCATCCTCTTCTTCCCACACCAATCCCACATAAACCACCTACACCACTTGTCATTCGTGTGTACACTCGCCGTCCTTCGTCTAATGCCCTACGGGAGCTGCCTTGCTCTAATGATGTTTTGCAGCCTGCGAATCCGACAACAACTTCCACTGCCCACCCGCTGGCCAACTATGTCTCTTTTCACCGCCTCTCCGGAACTCCGACAAAGTTCTCTTTCTTTATCCTCTATCTCCACTTCTAATTCTGTACAGGAGGCTCTCCAGCATCCCGGGTGGCGGGCGGTTATGGACGAGGAAATGACTGCTCTTTGGGCAAACCTCACTTGGGATTTGGTCCCGCTTCCTCCTGGACAATCTTGTGTGTGATGTAAATGGGTGTTTGCCGTCAAACAGGGTCCGGATGGGATGGTTCACCGTTTGAAAGCTCGTCTTGTAGCTTGCAACTTCACTCAACAACAAGGCTTGGATTATAATGAGACTTTTTCTCCAGTCGCTAAACTCAATTCTGTTTGTGTGTTGATATCCCTCGCTGTTCACCGCCACTGACCCTTACACCAACTGGACGCCAAAAATGCATTTCTTAATGACGATTTACAAGAGACCGTTTATATGCAGCAACCTCCCGGGTTTGAGACCACGGGGGAGTCTGTTGTCTGAAGAAGTCTCTTTATGGTCTCAAACAGTCTCCTCGAACATGGTTTGACAAATTTAGCAAGACCGTTAGTGTTGTTGGGTTCACTCGGAGTTCGGCCGACTTCTCTCTGTTTACTCGTCATCATCCAACAGGCACAGTAATTCTTTTGATTTATGTTGATGATATTCTTATTACAGGAGACGATCTTTCAGGAATACAGATGATCAAAAAGCATCTAGCAACTGTGTTTCAAACAAAGGACTTGTGAAGCCTTTGATATTTTCTTGGTCTCGAAGTGGCTCGGAGACCTGATGGACTTGTGCTATCTCATAGAAAGTATTGTCTTGACCTACTTCATGATGCAGACTATTCTGGATGCAAGGCTGCTGACACTCCCATGGATATCAATCACAAATTTTGTGCTCATGCCTCAGACTCCGATTTGCTCCTTCCGAATCCAGAGTATTATCGCTGCCTTGTAGGAAAGCCGATATACCTCACTGTTACTAGACTTGATATATCATTTGTGTTGGAATTGTCAGTCGATTCATGCATGAGCCACATATCTCTCATCTTCAGGCTGTCGAACGTATTCTCCGTTACTTGAAGACTGCTCCGGGACAAGGGCTTGTATACAAGCCCTCTTTGTCTCCCTTATCTCTGATTGCTTATTCTGATGCTGATTATGCTGGCTCTTTGGATGACCGTCGATCCACAAGTGGATACTGCACTTACTTTGGAGGACATCTTATTACATGGCGCAACAAGAAACAGTCCGTGGTTGCTCGCTCATCTGCTGAGGCTAAGTATCGATCTATGACAGCTGTTGTGTCTGAGCTCACATGGCTTGAGGGTCTCCTTGATGATCTAGGAGTCAAGCTCTCCTCACCCGCAACTTTATTATGCGACAGTCATGCTTCTATACACATTGCCAAGAATCCGGTCTTCCATGAACGGACAAAACATATTGAAGTTGACTGTCACTTCATTCGGGAGAAGGTTCAGTTGAAGAAGATAGAGCTAACGCATGTTCCTACTGCTCAGCAAGTTGCGGGTATCCTCACCAAGGCCTTACCTCGGCGTCTCTACTATCAGTTCCTGTCCAAGCTTGGTGCCTACGATTTGTACGCTCCAGCTTGCGGGGGAGTGTTAGAAAATACCAGGAAAAATGATGTATTAACTCATGTAGTAGTTAGTGTTTAGTCCCACATTGTTTGCATAGCTAGATCTTACTCTCTTCTCTCCTATATATATGTACTCATACTTGTTTTTCAGGATTCAAGAAGTATATACAAGGTTTAGAACTTTCTCTACAAAATGCAATGCTTATAATCAAGCGTGAAAATACTCTATATGAAATGAACATATGTTTACTAAAAATATTCTAGCACTAAGCATAATTAAAGAGATTAGTACTCACCGACTTCCTTTTGCCTTTGCCAGTATTGGGGTTCTCACCGAGCTTATCTCCGGTCGCCATCTACTACAGTATCAATTGAAATAATTTCCTTTAGGGTTACACCATTAATTAGCTAGGACTTAACACCTACTACGGCTACAACTATGTCTCGATAGGAGTTGTCTAAGTCGGAAAGAACGGAGGTGAATTCAGTTAAAAAATTCCAAAAAATTCCCCAAACCCCCAAATTCACAAATTCCCACAATTGCATTTCCGGAACCAATAGAGATTCCCAATATCAGCTACATGAAACCGAGAACTAATCATATTACTTAAGCACCTCCAACACAACATCACCAATGAGTAACAGCCAACCAAAACCCAACAAGCTAGCTAACACTATGACAACACCATCAAAAAATACCATTAAAACAACTAAAATTCCTGACAGCCAAGCCGTAATAAGGAGCCCAAAGCTAATCCCCTCCCATAAAATCATCCCCTCCCATAAAATCATCCAGAAGAGAATTTAACCTAATTAGCAACTGGCCAACTGCTTCACCCCTCAGTAATGTAGGCCAACCGCAAACCAAAAAACTCCTAATTATCCAATCATGCCACAGCAACACACCCAAAGCCGGTTAACATTTAAAGCAAAGCAACCCCCCCCCCCCCCCCCCCCCCATTTCTGCTAGCCGGCAAACCACTGTTTGCCTAAAGAAGCATTCATTGCAGAAATTGGAAGTAAGAAGGAAAGAATAGGAGGGAGGGGGAGATCTAGAATAAAATCCCCAATTTTAACCTTAATACCAAAACCCTATTTCAGATTTTTAACACCTCACAAAAACCTTCACATAATTAGAAAGTAGGACCATATTCATGCCAAAGGGGTGAAAAAACAAAAAAAATGCTTACAAAAGGGAAGAATAAGTAAAGCTGTACAAAATACACCACCAAGCCTCGCTGGCACCCTCCCGTGCTCTTCCGAGCACAAACCAGGCAAAATCGATCAACGAAGGACTAAGTAAAAACTGCTGACAAAACTCAATCTGGGCAGGCTCGCCGAGTCCTAACGGTGGCGAGGGAGACTATGTCTCTAGCAAACACGCGAATGAGGTAAATAAAACCCAACTGCTTAATATATGCACACCTCACAGGATCTGGGTTCAACCAGACCAGGAATTGCAACCAAAGCCAACCTAGCCAGCCACCAAATCAACCTGCCGGCTCAACACAGGCTAAAACCAGCCACCTCCCATAATTCAAGTACATATGCTTATATAAATATTCTTTATATATATTTAGGTAACTATACATAGATATGTAATAACACACTCACACCTACACTAAGAGCTTAAATAATTAAACATTCCACCCAAAACGAAACGAGCCACGCAAATCTTCGGAAGAATTCTAATTCAAAAATTCAAGGCGACGTTGAATCGACAATGATTTGTTTTTTTATCATCGGGAATTTAATTAATTATTTTAATTATCGATTTGAGTCCGCTAAAAATTTTGGGTCGTTACACGACGAACCCAGTCCGGGACCAAACCCCCGGGCCCATGTTTTATGTTTGTCGGGTCTAGGACGGGCCTAGGGAAAACAGGACCCAGGTTCCCCTTTAAAAGGGGGAGCCTACCAGACCGGACCCAGCCACGCCGAGCTAGGCCCGGTTAGCTCTCCCTCCATTTAGCAGCAGTAGAGTTGGGTGGCCAGCACACGCTGGCCGTTCAGTATTATACCGAAGTGACATCTCTAATGATGGGTTTGCCGCCCCAGCTAATAAATAGCGGGTAGGCTACGCCCGCCCCACTTGACCCAAAATGCGGCAGGCTTACACTAGGCACCAGGCTAAGCCTGGTGCCCGATCAGGCCTAGGCCGGGCTTCAGGACGGGTCCCGACCAAATTAGGGCGCCTGGTTGAACCCCTTAGGCCTAGCCCGGGCCTAACCAGGCCCGAGCCCAGGCCAAAGCAGAGTCTGGCCCCGACCAAATTTGCACCTCAACCTTCATACATTGTTTTTCTCATACTACCTGAATTTATTTGATGAAAAATGAAAATGAAGGGTTTCCGCTATTTAAACATTTCCAAAGAAAAGATAGTTACTTAGTTTAATACAATCATTAGAATATTACGTAATGACAATGGTCGTGAGTACATTGATTCTCAGTTTGAGAAGTATCTTAATGACTTTGACATCATTCATCAAACCTCTCGTGTTTATTCTCCCGTTCAGAATGGGGTAGCAGAGCCCAAGAACCAATCGACTTCTTCTTACACGATACCTCTTGCTTAAGATGCACTTTCCAAAGTATTGCTTGGGGGATGTTGTTCTCACTACAAATTATCTCATTAATCGTATGAATACTCATGTCCTTGGGGATTAAGCCCCCTCAGTACTCTTCAGGTGACACTTATTTCTCTTCCTCTCCGTATCTTTGAGTGTGTGTGCTTTGTTCATATGCGTCACATAACTAAACTGGATTCACGAGCTCTAAAATGTATCTTCATTGATTATTCTCACACTCAGAAGGGTTGCAAATACTTTCAGCCAGTGCCCAAAAAGAATTTTGTTATGATGGACGTCATTATTCGTGAACCTGATAATTACTACGGGACCTCATTTTAGACGGAGTCCGAACCTACGAGGGAAGTGAGTTCCTTTCTTATACCCTACCTATTCCTCCATCATATTAACCCTCCAATTCTTGCTCCTACATCTCCCATTGAATCCAATGATTAGGAGAAATCTACACCACACCCTTTGCAGGTTTACATTATGAGAAACATGGGTATAAACACATTGGATCTGCCCACGATACCAAAGTCAGCATCATATCCATCTTGAGAGCCTATTTCTCTAAGGAAACACAATCGTACTTCTACCCAACATCCTTTATCCTATTTTGTGGCTTATGACGCATTAACTGATTCACATAAAACTATTGTTTCCTCCTTGGCATCTATGTCAATCCCTTCATTATGGCAAGAAACTTTTGGTCACCGTAAGAGACAAGAAGCTATGCTTGAGGAAATGCGTGCTCTTGAAAAAATTGTACATGAGATATGGTGCATCTTCCTTAGGGAAGACTTATGTTGGGAGTAAGTCGGTTTTCTCGGTCAAGTAGAACTTTCACTAATTGTGGAGAGATATATAGTCAAACGGTTGAGATTGATTATTAGGAAACATTTGCTCTTGTGGTGAAGATGAATTTTTTAAGGTTCCTACTCTCTTGTGCTATCTATAAATGATGGAACTGTAGTCATTTAGATGTCAAGAATGTATTTCTCCATGAGGCTTAGAGAAGGAGGTATATATGTCTATACCTCCTGGTTTTACCCCTGAAGGATCTAAAAGAAAAGTGTGCAGGTTGAAGAAGAAATATATGATCTCAAACAGTCTCCTTGAGCTTTGGTTTGGAAGATTCCATAGGCATTTGGTTATAATCAGAGTAATGATGATCATACCTTGTTCATTAAGCGCATGGAAGGTAAATTGACTGCTCCCATCGTCTATGCGGATGATATTGTTATA
Source organism: Platanthera guangdongensis (assembly GCA_039583875.1). Taxonomy (NCBI): domain Eukaryota; kingdom Viridiplantae; phylum Streptophyta; class Magnoliopsida; order Asparagales; family Orchidaceae; genus Platanthera; species Platanthera guangdongensis. Next base: position 12,151,955 of record CM077152.1, read on the forward strand.
ACATGAGATGATATAAGGTATGATCATGGAGTGAAGTAAAAAACATGTGGTTAACAGATCATGTATTGAAACAATCTTTAGGAACATGACTCACGGATTTTGTGAAGGCTTATGACTTCACTCATGATGAGTGATTTTGGCCTTGCTAACAAGGAGTCCATCGGACTATACTATGACAACAAACAGATATCAGATTTTGTGAAGGCTTATGGCTCGCAAAATTTGTGAAGGCTTATGGCTCGCGAAATTTGTGAAGGCTTATGGCTCGCGAAATTTGTGAAGGCTTATGGCTCGCGAAATTTGTGAAGGCTTATGGCTTCACTCCATGATGAGTGATTTTGGCCTCGATAACAAGGAGTCCATCAGACCATACCGTGACAACAAACAAATATCAAAGTCACACACAATCCTATCCAACATGACCACACCAACATATTGAAGTGGTCAGACACTTTATCAAAGAGAATATTATGAGGGGAATTGTGTACATTATTTTTTTCTTCAAACGACAGCTGACTAATGTACTCACTAAGCACTGAGTGTGAGTGTTTTTGGGAAGATTATCGCTAAGTCGGGCACAATAGATATTACACGCACGCCTTGAGGTTGAGTATTCGTATTTAGTTGTTTTTTAAAGTCTTTATTATTTTCTCTCTTTTTGCCTACCCCTCCTATATATACAAGGAGGTGTGTTCTCGTGTTATTACAACACTCGAGCCTTTATCCCACTATAGTGGGGTCGGCTATATGGATCCTTTGTCGGCATTGTGCCCTATCTTTTGACATAATCTCACTAATGCCTAAGTACCTCATGTCTTTCCTTATAGTTTAATTGCAAGTCTTTATTGGTCTACCCGTCCCTTGTTTAACATGCCTAATGACTAGACTCTCACAACGCCTAACAGACGCCTCCAATGGTCTCCTTTGTACGTGTCCAAACCATCTTAGTCGAGCTTCTTGCATCTTCTCTGCAATCGGTGCTACTCCTATCTTATCCCTGATACATTCATTCCGAATTTTATCAAGTTCTTGTGTTATTAATGCTAGAAAATTAATCTCATTCAACAAACATTTATTCGTATGTTATAGTGAACCAAATTTACAACTGTCTTCTTGATGATAGCTAATTTTGCAAGTCATGTTATTGAAGATTCTGTGGTTTACTTGCCACTCTTGCTTGCTTCTGATTTCCTCTTCTTGCTTGCGGAATGGTAAATTATGCAGAGCAGTGCGAGAAGGAGGCGGCTCGTGTTCTCGTTCACTGCATGTCTGGAAAAAATAGGTACTAATATTCGTACGGTTTAGATGGGTATGTTGGGAAATATAATTGCTTTAATGGAAATGAATTTTTTGTTGGATCTGTGAATGAATTTTATTTGACAGATCACCAGCTATTGTTATAGCCTATTTGATGAAATCTCGACGTTGGCGGCTTCAGCAAAGTTATCAATGGGTGAAAGATCTCCGGCCACAAGTTCAGCTGACTACAGGTTAGGCATTTATTAGACGTTCAATCTATTGAATGAGCGAAGGCGAAATGGAAATAATTTCATTCTAGGTTTTCACTTGGGTTTAGGTATGCAATTGCTGATGGAAAAATGCAAAAACTGATGTGAAATTGTGGATGAAGTAACATCTGCATTCTCTCCAATTTCTTCAAATCAGACAATTCTGAATGAAATTATACTTGCTTTGGTTTGATGGAATTGGATGAAATGCTAATGCAATTTATCAAGGGCAGCCCGGTGCACAATGCATCCCCGCGCAGCGAGGGTCCGGGGATGAGTCCCACCACGAGGGTGAAATGTAGGCAAACCTCACCCTGCATTTTTTTGGGAAACCTTACCCTGAACCACAACTACAACCCTATAAAATTTCTTTAAGATTTTCGCTATGTGTGGAAATTTTTCAATGAATTAGTAAAATCTAAGACATTCTTCATTGCAATGTCATGCCAGAATTAAACAGAGCAAATCATAATATAGTTTATATTTAGGGCTATTCGCAGACCAAATAATTTGGGAATCAATAGATTTGTATTTTTCGAATTGGAATCCAAACTCGAATTCGGATTCGAGTAGTATTCAAATCCAAATAATACCATCTCTGCTTCTAAGATTTGTGAATAATAACAATATCTATATTATATAAGAAGATGATCCTGATCGTCCGATCAAAGTTTATTTGATCCTTCATTTGCAGCGAATTCGAATTCAAGCCCGAATTCAAAATCGAATCCAAATTAGAATATTTGTTTTCAGGACAAATCCGAATTCAAATATTCGAACGAATCTGAATTTGAATATCTGCATTCTATGACACTTTTGGATTCAATTGAAGAACTATTTGATTCGGTTTGTGAACACTCCTAGTTTATATTCTACGGGCTAAAAGTTCATAAACGACATACAACCTCTTTTTGCAACCCTTACTTCCATAATTTCTTCACTTGTCAACATTCACTGAAAATCCTTCAAACCGTATAGATCCCACCCTTCAAAATTTGGTGCAAAACACCATTAATATCTTCACCCTTTTCCTCTTCACCCCCTCATTCCTCTCTCCTCTCAACATCTTCCAGTTGTCCATGAGCAGTTGGTCGAGTTTGAGAAGAAGCTCTTCGGCTCCAACGAGACCACAACGTCTACTGCGATGCCCACGCACGAATCTCCGTCGTTCGGCTTCAATCTACGATTTCCCCTCGCGACCGGGGCCGCCCCAGCGTCGATCTTCAACCAGCCGACGGACGCATCAATCTTCAACCGCATTGGTGCAAATGATGCAGCGCCTGCCGCGTTTGTCTTCGGCGCCGGAAGAACCGCTGAGCAGAACAATGCCTTCAGCGCCGTGCCACGTACTGGCGGTGAGACCCCAATGGACAGCTCGTGAATCACGCCCGGATTTCCAGTTCGCCGCCATACTTCGGAGATCTGCCCGGGGCGGAGGTTATACATGTCCAGTGTGTCTATCAGGGGGTTTCAAGGGGAAAGAAAGTAAGAAACCCTTCTCAGTTTTTAGGGCAGGCAGGCAGTGTGCTGTCATTATAAATTGTATGTTTAGTTTACTGTTTACTACGTGGAATCAGAGGGATTATTCATAACCTGCAAATAATGTTTTTATTTTGTGATGCTTATAGGCTTTTACGTGCTTAAATAATTTTTTTAAATACTATTTATATTTTATAATGTAAAACATAATAAAATAATAAAAAAAATTGTTTCAAAAACTCTCCTGTACTCTTATGAGTCTGTTTGTTTTGGCGTTTATGCTCTCTATTGGGGAAAAAAATGCCACAGCTAAAGAAAAGCTGTTTGGCAACCCTCAAATTCCCATCTTCATAGCTTTAACATGCTATTTTTATTCAGATTTTAAGAACCGGCTGAAAATGGAACCAGTGAGATTTTAAATTGTTCAAGGTCTGATCGGGCTAACCAGTCGGACCGGTTGGACCGGAGTTGAACCGTAATATTATATTAAATAATTAAAACTTATAAAAATTATTTATATCTATATAATAATATTAAGTTGTGTACTTTATATTTATTTTTATAGTTGTATACTTGTACATGCGAGTATTTTGATGTATATTAATTTATATTTATTGCTTATGAATATATTAATTAATTTATTTTATTTTTATAAGTTTTAATTTAAGGAAAAATCAAATTAAAAATACAAATATTTATGAATATATAAGATTCTACATATAATATTTATTAGTATATATATAAATAAATAAAATAAATCTAATATGTTATAACGTGTATATATATATAATACGAGCATCTTCGCACGGGCTACGCCCGTGCTCGATATCAGGCGGGCTTCGCCAGCCTGCACACGGGCTATGCTTCAGGTGGTCACCTATCCGAAGAAAAATTATTTTGATTGTCCATGGATGTTATGAAATGTAAATTCGCAGAGAAGATATTTGTAATTTCAAAAGTTAGACAGGTGTGACTTGTAATTATGCTAACGTCCATAAAAATTTTTGGTAGTTATGATACACATATCTATAGGGTGATGTTATTTGCTGGTTATTTTTGGCTATGTGTAGTTCAAGAGTACATGCAAGTCAAATTAAAAAATCATAGAAGATTATGAAGTTGTATAGGCCTTAGCATGCACATAATCATTACGAAATTGCACAGCCTATATATATCATTACAAACATGACAGAAAGCAAAGCATCTTAACCAAATTAAAAGTGATGTTGCACAATTGCTAAGATATCATGAGACAGCAAACCTGAAATGGAGCAAGGAAAATGATGACTTGCATCTTTAGAGAAAATAATATTCCAAAGTTTGAAGTTGTGCAAGCTTGAAATGCGTATATTGTCAAAAAATATGATTACTTATGATTGAAGGTAGGAGTTGAACAATGTATGAGTAAAGGTAATTTCGAGAGCATGTATTCATCCATAAAAAATGTTTAGTGAAAGATGGCTTTTCTGCCTGTTTTTTAAAATAACCGTGGATCATAAATAACCTTCATAAAATTTAGTTCACTAAATTAAGGTAAATGAGAGGCACATGCCTCTCTGTAGCCTACAGTTCCCACTAATTTTTCATGAATATTATTGGATGATTTTACAAAATTGTTTACCTCCAAGTAGATGCTTCACTGTTTACGTTGTGCTGAAGAAGTCACAGTCCTAATGTTTCTGTACTGTAATAATTCATTGATTTCGGGTCGTTCACTTTTGTAACTCGCCCATCTTTGCATCCTCATAACGACTACAGTCAACTTACATAAAACATCTGTGGCATCACAACAATTTTATAAAAATGGCGTGGCGTTTTAAAGATTTCCTCTCGTCACGGAAAACTTCATAGGCATCTTGTCCATGTACAGATGAGATCGTTCAGACGTTCTTCATCCAATTAACTTGAAGGTTGATACAGACATTCAAATTGCTTGTTCCCTTACAGACAAATCTGTATAACATGTGCCCCCATTATATGATCAACCATAAACCAAGGATCTTTGCAGTAGAGTATGGCGAGAGATATTATCAAGCAGTGGTTCCTATAGTAATGTGTGGCTATGTTAGTAATTACCAATATCAAAAAAAAATTTCAGCAATCAAAGGTAATGTGCAGCTGTACAGTTGAAATTTCTACCAATATCAACAAAAATAATCCACAATGCCTATGTTACTAATTACCAATATTAAAAAAAAATTTCAGCAATCAAAGGTAATGTGCAACTGCACAGTTGGAATTTCTACCAATATCAACAGAAATAATCCACAATCAGAGGTGAAGTGCAATTATAGAAGTGCAATTTAACAGGGCATATTTTTTCCAACCCCACACAAATAGATAGGGCGACATAGAAATTGGGGAAATAGCAAAGTGAACCTGCCTGAAAAACACATTCTTTTTCAGGAATACATAGTTGTAGTTTGCTCATTCTTATATTTAAAATTATAGCAACTCTCATTTGTTCGTATTCAACGCTCAATCCCACACGCTTTATAAGCATTATAAACCATATTGAAACGTTGGGTTGGTCATTTTCTTTTCAACAATTACCTCTCTGATGTATAGGTGGATATATTTCATGAGCATTTTCATTTTTCTGTATGTTAGTTACATATTCGTGCTAATGTTTTCATGATTTTTCAGGTGTTTACCTGTTGTCGTATATTTTTGTATTCTTGCCAATTCTTTCCCCTTTTCTCCTATTATTATTAATAGTGTCTACCTTTTTTATGCAGGATCTACTTAATTGTTAACTTGGCCTTCAATAAACTCCAACCATCTTTTCACTATAACAATTTTCACTGTTTTCTTATGGTTTTAAGCATTTCCGAGACAACACAAATGTAGAGTGAAGTGTAATTGCCCCTAATGGGAACTTGGAATGATGAGAGTGTAGTAACTAATACAATAATGCGAAGCACACACAACAGTCCAAGTATCCAACAATTTCAATTTCGCAGAACACATTGGAGAGAACAAAAATCCAAAACAGGAACTTCCAAGAAAAAACTAACAGAATCCGGCTAATTTTCCAGTTACCTAATAGGCTAGTGCGGCGTTTGGGAAAAGAGGCGAGCGATCTTTGAAACTATACAGGCAGAATGGAGGCGGAGACTGTCGTCAGAAACAGGGCGATGCGGCGTTTGGGAAGAAGAGGCGAGCGATTGCAGATTGAAACCTAATAGGAGATGGGGCGGACCGTAAGAAACAGGGCGAAATGTGCGACACTGATTGAAAACAAAAACAAATGAAGTAAAAAATACATATGGGGCCACATGTTGCTTAAGCCTGAAAAAGTGCTATGCTGGGACATATAGCAATCAGCAGGAAAAGGAATTAATAGTGCAGAGGAGGCAGCGGGAGTCCGTCGCAGTGCAGCGAACAGTGGAAGCGGAAGCGGAATCGGGCGTGAGAAGCGGTGGGAGGCGACGCGGACGCGGAAGCAACAGTGCAGGCAACTGAGCGTTGAGGAGGAAGATAAGGAGGAGTGCGGGTTCCGTGGCGCGAGGAAGAGGAGAGCGGCGCGATGACACGCGGAGGAAAGGCGCTGTCGACACCGTGGCGGTAGCGGGGAGAGGCGGAAGCGGCGAGGGCAGCACGCGGCATCGTGCAGGCTAAATTCGGCGGGGTTTTCCGGGATTTCCAATGCCTGCGGGACGCGGCAGGCGGCAGGCGACGGGGCACGCTGCGGAGGCAGGAGGGCAAAGTGGGGAGATGAAAGTTACGGACGGCCGGCGGATCTTCGCTTAACTATTAGTATAGATAGATATATATATTATACATATATTTATATAATTATTTTTTTTATAAAAATATATAAAATATTTAAGAATATGTATAAGCAAAAGAACTCCTATTGTTGGTTATATTCTCTCTTGAGATAAATATTTTTTATTTTTTTAAATTATTTTTAAATTGTTATTGGAAGTGGGCGACTTCGAAACCGGTTCTGTAGTTTCCAAGTGGTCCGCGGATGGAACGGGTTTCTTACCTGCACCGGACCGGCTTAATGCCCGGTCCGCGTTGGACTGGCCGGCCCGGTCTTCACGTTTCTTTACCTTATTTTGAGAACAGCTCTATTCCCCCCCCCGGTCTCTTGCGAGTCTCATTCTTATCGTTCCAACTTGAAACAAACAGATATTTGCATATTATTTTAATTCAATTCTTCCATTATTATTAATACTATTATTGTTAAAATGAAAGGGTCATTAGAGCCCTTGGAATGACTAATAGTTATTGGACACTTCCAAGAGAATTGTGGCTAGAAATCTTTCTATACAGGTCCATTTCTAGATTTGGAGATGGGACCGTTGTGATTTTGACACTTTCCACATCGTCTCCAAGCGAACACCTGAGCTGAGCACGACACATAACCGCCTAAAATAAATATTGTGCGTCTTCACCTCCTGTTGATGATATAGCATCTCTGTCTTCGAGCTGCAGGCAATTGAGTCGAACTTGTAAAATTTTTAAACTCGTGCGGATTTTTCCTGTTGCTTGTGCTCATGCCTTTATATAGCGGGGAAGTGCACATGTGCACTTTACGGTGCAGTGCTACATCTAATGGATGTGAGCACATCTCAGCTCGCACACACATATCTCAAAACAAGATGTGATGAACACATATCTCCGCACGAGCTGTCAAAGCAGTTTAAGAAAAACCTCCCCGTTTTGTTAATTTCTAGCTCGGCGAGTTTGAATTCCGCGCTGTTTTTTTCCCTTCCGCGCACGGCCGCCGTCAACGGCGAGGAGACGGCGATCACGCTTTCTCCGGCGACGATCCTTCCCCTTGGCCCCGAAATCTCTCCCCCGTCGCAATCCCTACTTCTGTCACCTCATCTTTCATATAATACCCTAATTTTATTTTTTTGATCCCCGGCGCTATTGGTTCTCTTCATCCCCGAATCGTAGACTGCACATCTGGCGCAAGGCGAAGGGTGAAAATGACGCCGGAGACGACATTGAACAAGATCGAGAGAGCTCATCAAATGTATCGCGAATCAAAGCACGGGGATGCCCTGGAGCTCTACACGGAGGCCCTAGGTATGGCCAAAAACAAAGCTCAGAAGATCGCGCTGCACAGCAACCGAGCTGCTTGCTATCTAAAACTACACGACTTCAGGAAGGTTTTCGTTGTTCGATCTCTGTTTTTTTCCTCCTATTTAATATGTGAAAGAATTGCCTGCAAGAATTGATGTTTTTTCCCCTATTTACTTGCTGGATTATGCATTTTCACTTTTATATGAACTATGGATCGTAGTATATTACATTTGGCAGCAGAATTGCTGCTTCTCTTCTTTGTTTGTAGTAGACAGTTTATGGTAGTTTATATCGTACTATGGCTCCGTTTGGTGCGGCTATGGCGGTCGTGAATGCAGTGGTTAGAACCGTAGTTCGTGAACCTGTAACGATCCCGCCGGAGGGGAGAAGGGGTGGGTATTAATGTGCCGGAGGAAGGCCGGAGAAGGAGTGGCCGGAGGAGGGAGGAGCAGAACGGGATTAAGGAGTCAGAGGAAGGGAAACAATTACTTCATTTCTTAATTATAAAAAGCTTACATCAGAGCATATAAATAAGCCAGGTTCTTGACCGTTTACAAAATATTGGGAGGCGTGTCCTCCCAGTGGACCGTTGCAAAATACATTAATTGATAATACAATTCTTTAAGGGTGTTGTTATTTATACCCCATAAATGGATATTTGTAACCCATGGATATTTGTACCCAAAGCCGATATTTGTACCCAAAGCCGATATTTGTACCCATATCAGATAATCGTACCCACACATGAGAATATTTTTTGCATATATAACATCAAAAAAACATTTCCAAAATATTCATAATGTGTTCTATAACTATTATAACATCAAAATAATATTTCCTAGGGGAAAAATAATAGCTTTGAGAGATAAAATCTGAAAATGGCACCAAAAGCATTGAACTGATAAGTCAATCATCTTATTTACATGCGGATGAACAATACAAGATAAAAACAGATTCACACCTAGGAAAAAAACCACGGGGCCTGGAAAATGTTGGAATGGAAGAGCGTCAATAAATGGCGCCACAACAGGCATGGGACTCCCGAGGCCACCATCCTGATAGCTGTAATTACCCTTAGCGGGGTGTTTGGTATTGCTTTCAGATTTTTCCTGAGCGGAAGGTAATCTCTCAGGTGAAGTTTTCGATGAAGTTTTGGTCGGCTTTGAGAGAGCCGGCCAGTAAATGGAGCCTCCCTTACCACCAGAGCGACATCATTCCTCTTTCCGATGCAGAGATCAGAGGCGGCAATGCGGTCACTGGATGAAGCAGCGATGCCCGGCGCGTCATCCATGAAAGTCCTTCCCCAAACAGGCTTGTTTTCTCTCGCAAGATCAGAGGAGAAATTGCCGTCAGGAGAGGAAGGAACGGCGTCCGGCTCTGACGAAATGATCCCGACATCCGATGGCGTCGCAGGAGCGACGACATCAGCCTCGAATTTCCCGCGCGAGACTTCGAACAACGGGGAAGACGGGAAGCCGGGCGTCGCAGGAACAACGGGGAAGACGTCGCAGAACCAGGACTCTTGGTCGGGGAAGATCACCATTGCGAGCGATGAAGGGGCGAGAGCTGTGGGAGTTCTAGGGTTCGGCCGACAATAATGAAAAAAATTTGGGTATAAATATCAGTTTGCGTTTTAAAAAAAAGAGCTTAATTTTGACAAATTTTGGGTGTCAAATATCCAAACAGGGTGTACAAATAACAATACCCTTCTTTAATTGCTGGTGGGGATTGCTTCTGGGGAAGAGGGCTTAATCGTGGCTGTTGAGGCATCTGAAGGCTGTGATTCCATTCTTTGGCTGATGAAGAATATGGGCCCTGCGATGTCTGTTGCGCTGGTTTCTTTCTCTCCGTTGATTAATTCTGGAGCTGTGGGCACCGTTGATTTATTAAGCCAGTTGTCCTGGTTAGATCCGTCGGATTCAAAGCTGATATTTGAGGCCGTTGGATGAGCCAAATCATTTGCCCTAACATCACCCTCCTCCTTTAAGACGCTGTCCGCAGCGTCATCGTCTTCATGTGGGTTTCTGGGCTTTTCTGGGGAAAGAATTGCTGGATCTGTTGTCGAGGAAAGCAAGGAAGGAGCTGGCGCTGCGTCCTTTGGAGCCGTGGTGAGAACCTCAGAGAGGGCAGCCTGTATGGTGGGGTGCAAAAATCCTGCTTGGAGGTAGCTGCAACTCGCTGTTAGCGCCATGGTTCCGGGATTGCAGGGTAAGTTGCTTCCCTGGGGTGGATCTGTGATGGGGCGATTCTCTTCTTCTCTTTTCTTCTGTTTCGATCTCTGTTGTTTTTTCCCCACGCTTCGGGCAGAGTTCGGTCTAGGTTTGGTGCATGTTTCCATAGAGTCCTCCGCTGTGTCTTCGCCCAGGTCGGGATGCAACTGCTGCTGGTGCCCTTTTCTGGTGTCGCGGTGAGTTGATCGAAATCTTCTATGGTTGAAATGTCTTCCCAGGTGCTGTCGGCCGGTGCGAGTCCCGTCCACTGAATTAGGGCTTGAGTTACCTTTTGTCCTCTGCGTACTATGTCGCGAGTGTTGATGACTGCCAGTGGTCGATGTAGGGGGCTATTTTTCCAGCTGCATGCCGGTAAATCGATGGTCTGTATTTTCGGGTCCCCAGTGTATGGTTTCAGCATAGAAGCGTGAAAAACAGGGTGGATCTTAGATCCGGAAAGGAGAAGTTTGTATGCCGTGGCCCCGATGATTTCGATAACCTGGAAGGGCCCATAGTACTTTAGACTTAGTTTTCTTCCCTTTGGCCGCGTCATAGTTAGCTGCCGGTAGGGGTGCAGCTTGAGCAGGACCCAGTCGCCCTTTTCAAGTATTAATTCCTTCCTCTTCTTGTCGGCCTGCGTCTTCATTCTGTGTTGTGCTTTGCTTAGGTTCTGTTTTAAACAATGGAGCAATTCATCCCTGGTCTGCAGCGTCTCGTCAACCGCTTCATTGTTGGTGGCCCCTGCAGTATAAGGAAGAAAACCAGGAGGTGGCCGACCATACATGACCTCAAAGGGGGTCATGTTGGTCGAAGAATTAAATGAAGTATTGTAATGGTATTCTGCAGAATTGAGATAGTCAGACCACTTCTGAGGGTGTTCATGTGAAAAGATTCTGAGATACTGTTCTAGGCAGCGGTTGATCCGTTCAGTTAGACCGTCTATCTGTGGGTGATATGAGGAGCTATACTTAAGGTGAGTACCCTGCAGCCTAAATAATTCAACCCAAAAATCGCTTAGGAATATCGTATCGCGGTCGGAAATGATTGTTTCCGGAAGTCCATGGAGTTTACCAACGCTTCCCCAGAATTCCTTGGCCACAATGGGCCCTGAAATGGGATGTTTGAGTGGCGCGAAATGGGCAGCTTTAGAAAATCTGTCCACTACAACGAGGATGATTGTGAAGCCGTGTGAGGGAGGCAATTGAGTAATAAAATCCATGGTGATATCAGCCCACAGTCTGCTGGGGATTGGGAGGGGCTGCAATAATCCATACGGTAAATGGTTGCTGGCTTTAGCTTTTTGGCAGATATCGCACTGGTTTATGTAGGATGTGATTTCTTGTTTCATGTGTTTCCAGAAGAATTGGGTTTGGATTCTGTGTAGGGTGCCCTTGATTCCTGAATGACCTCCTATCAAGCTTGAGTGTGCTTCGGTGAGTATTTTGTGTTTGATGTTGGAATGCTCTGGGATGTAAATTCTGCCGTGGTGTATGATGTATTTTCCTTTCTTTTTCCAGTCAGGGTAGGCCTGTGGGTTTTTAATTATATTTTGAGCTAAGTCGTCCTTCTCATAATCGTCTTCCAACCCCTCTAAGAGTGGGGAGGACGAGATGGTGAGGATGTTAAGGCTTGCTAGAGGTGGGTCAGCTGGAATCTCGGGCATCCTGGATAGCGTGTCCGCCGCCTGATTTTTTTTCCTGCTTTATATTTGATGATAAAGTCGTAGCCTAATAATTTTGACAAGAATACCTCTTGCTCTGGGGTTTGGAGCTGTTGTGTAAGCAAATGGTGCAAACTTTGATGGTCGGTCAGTATGGTGAATTGATGGCCAAGCAGGTATTGGCGCCATTTGCTTACAGCAGCCGTGACGGCATACATTTCTCTGGTATAAGTTGATTTTTTTTGCATGGCTGGGGTTAATTTTTTACTAAAGTAAGCTATAGTCTTGTTACCCTGTTTCAGAATTGCCCCAATGCCTGTTCCTGAGGCATCAGTCTCTAGAACAAAAGGCTCCTGGAAGTTTGGTAAAGCCAGAATGGGGTACGTTATTAGTTTAAGTTTGAGTTTTTCAAAGGCTTCCTGGGCCTTATTGTGCCATGAAAAGGCATTTCGCTTAAGCATTTCAGTAAGTGGGAACGCAACCTTAGCGTAATCCTGGATAAACTTGCGGTAATACCCGGTGAGTCCTAAAAAGGCCCTTATGTCCTTTTGGTTTTTCGGTTGAGGAAAATTTTCAACACTCTCTATGTTGTCTTTGGTGGGACGAACTTCCCCTTCCTTAATTGTGTGTCCTAAAAACTCAATTTCTGGGGAGGCGAAGTAGCATTTTGTTAATTTGATATATAAGCTGTTTTCCTTTAAAATTTCCAAAGTTTTTCGGAGGTGTTCCAAATGGTCGGTCTCCGTTGGGCTGTAAACTAATATATCATCAAAGAAAATTACTATGAATTTTCTTAGGTAGGGTTGGAAGATGGAATTCATTAAGGCTTGAAATGTGGAAGGGGCGTTGGTTAAGCCGAAAGGCATAACGACAAACTCGTAGTGGCCTTGATGTGTCCGAAATGCAGTTTTTTCCACGTCCCCCTTAGCCACCCTTATCTGGTGATATCCGGACCTAAGGTCGATTTTGGAAAAATAACGAGCGGTATAGAGTTCGTCGAGGAGCTCTTCGATTGTGGGTATTGAGAATTTATCTTTGATGGTTATTCTATTCAGAGCCCTGTAGTCGACGCAAAAGCGCCATGTCCCATCCTTTTTTTGACCAGGATGACTGGTGAGCTGAAAGCTGAGGTTGAGGGCCGGATCTGTCCGTGAGTGAGCATTTCCGTAACCATCTTTTCGATTTCATTTTTCTGGTGGTAGGGATAACGAAACGGTCTTAATTTAGGAGTTGTGGTGTTTGGTTGGAGCATGATTTTGTGGTCGATTTCCCTTGAAGGTGGGAGAGAGTTGGGTTCCTCGAACAGGGTTGAATAGGTTTTAAGTAGGCGGAAAACCGGGGTGATACTACATTTTTAAATTCGGTGAGGGTTGTGGCCTTATGGGAGGGGAAGGCCTTAGTTATCAATAAGCACAAGGCTGCAGGTTTGACGGCTATCATCCTACGGAGTTGTGAAGATGTGGTTGGGCCATCCTGAGTTCCGGGTTGGTGGCCGATTAATGTTACCCGTCCCGTACTCCCTTCATACGTCAATGTGAGTTTTTTATAATTTGTTGTGACCGGTCCTAGGGTTCTAAGCCACCTTTGACCTAATATAAGGTCCGTGCCTTCGATTTCTAGGACGTACAAGTGCACCTTGTATGGATTAGTCTGAATGATCAACTGGACATCTTTGCATTTACCCTTGCAAGTCTCGGTTGACCCATTGTCCATGAACACAGGGAAGTCCGTGATTTTGATGACAGACAGCCTGAGGAATTTTGCCATTCGGTAGGAAATGAAGTTATGGGTACTCCCTCCGTCTATAAATAACTCTAAGGGTTGGTTGTTAATGTGTCCTGTCATTCTTAGCCCATGGTTGGGGATGGCCCCTGTTAAGGCTTGTAGGCAAATTGGGGTGGTGGGGTCCTCCTCCTCATTTAGATCGTCGGGTGGGTCGTCTAACTCGTCTTCTTCTTCTTCTTCCTCCGTGCCTCTTAAGTACAACAAGGCTCCTCTCCCTTTACATTTATGCCCCGCGTGGTAGCGTTCGTCGCAGTTGTAACACAGTCCTTTATCCCTTCGGGTTTGAAGTTCAGCGGGGGATAATCTTTTAATCGGTGGAAATTTCGGTCTATTGTTGTTCGTTTGGTTGGTTCGGTTTGTCACATAGTTATTTGTGGTTGTGAATGTTTGGCGGTTTTTATAGTGCGAGTTTTGTTGATCTTCATGCATTCGCGCAAGAGCGAAGGCATCGTGAATTTCGATCGGACGGGCCAGCATTACTGGTCCCTTGATACTTTCCTTAAGTCCTGAGACAAACATGTCCGTTACAAACTCGGGCCTCAGTCCCGGTACCTTGGTAATTAACTCTTCGAATTCCCGTTTATATGCAAGCACCGTAGTGGTTTGTTGGAGTTTGGTCAACAGTTCGACGGGTTTCACATATAACGACGGTCCAAAACGCTTGTGAATTGCGTCGACAAACATTTGGAATGTTAAGGCGGGATGATCCTTAAGGGTAGCCTGGTACCACTTGGATGCTGGTTTATCTAGGTGAAGTGAGGCAATTAGAAGGTAATCCTGTGTCCTAATGTCATTTTATTCAAAATATTGTTTTAATTCGTAAAACCAGTCGGTCGGATCTCCTTCAGAAAATCGCGGACAGGATATTTCTAAATTACCGGGGCGGTTAGAATCGACCTGATTTTTTTGATGGGCAGGGCTGGATCCCAGGATTCCATTTGATGACTGTGCGGGAAAAAACTCATGCTGTCTTGGTGGGTTGCTTTGGGCTTCCTCTATGATGATTGGCCTTGGGTCAGGCGGAGCTCCCCTTTTAAGAAGTCCTTCGAACTGTAACATTATGTCCCTGCGTAGCCCGTTGATTTGTTCGGCAATTTGGTCTGCCGAATGTTCTTTGCTTTCCAGGATTTGCCGCGCAAGGAGGTTTTCCTTGGTCTGTAACTCTGTGGCGAAAGTTTGCCGCATTTGTTGCGTTTGCTGCGCGAGCTCTGCCAGTATTCGTTGCTGGACTTCTTCCATCTGAGTTGCTCTGGTTGCCTGTTCATTTTGGAGGGCTGTTTTGAAGTCCGCCATGGAACGCAGTCCTTCTCCCATATTGTCTGGTGGAATCGAAGGGTTTTATCTCAACGAGAGCACCAAAGATGTAACGATCCCGCCGGAGGGGAGAAGGGGTGGGTATTAATGTACCGGAGGAAGGCCGGAGAAGGAGTGGCCGGAGGAGGGAGGAGCAGAACGGGATTAAGGAGTCAGAGGAAGGGAAACAATTACTTCATTTCTTAATTATAAAAAGCTTACATCAGAGCATATAAATAAGCCAGGTTCTTGACCGTTTACAAAATATCGGGAGGCGTGTCCTCCCAGTGGACCGTTGCAAAATACATTAATTGATAATACAATTCTTTAATTGCTGGTGGGGATTGCTTCTGGGGAAGAGGGCTTAATCATGGTTGTTGAGGCATCTGAAGGCTGTGATTCCTTTCTTTGGCTGATGAAGAATATGGGCCCTGCGATGTCTGTTGCGCTGGTTTCTTTCTCTCCGTTGATTAATTCTGGAGCTGTGGGCACCGTTGATTTATTAAGCCAGTTGTCCTGGTTAGATCCGTCGGATTCAAAGCTGATATCTGAGGCCGTTGGATGAGCCAAATCATTTGCCCTAACAGAACCCCCGACGTATCAAGGCTCGGCCGGCGGTGATCTGCCGATGAGCACCGGTAAACGGAACTCTTAACACAACGAAGAGGACGAACAGTAAATGAATAGAAAAGTATTTTGTTGATCCAATAATAATGGTTCCAAGTTACAAAGTCTTTATTTATACAATAACTAATAGCCGTTATGGGCTTAATTAAAATGGCTTATAGCCGTTACAGGGAGTACATGTGTCCTTATCGTAATATAGTTGTGTAGCTGATGTGGTGTTAATATGATAATGAGTTAACGCCACATGTAGCGGAAATGCTTAGGGATTTCGCTACACCCGACCTCACCGGTGAGTTTCGCTACATCCACTTTTATGTTCAAATCCAGTAAACTGCCAACTTTTCTTGGTTGCGGTCATAGCCGTTGTCATGCGTAATTGGGGTTCATGGGTAGTTAATAATTTTGATATGCACTAGGAAATAAACGCAGAGTTTTGAAAGGGAACTTAGAATGAGGTCGCCCTTCAAAGCTATGGATGCTAGAGGGAAGGTATTGAACATTGGTTAGTTTGCCCCCATCATTATTTTGTGCTTATATTTTGTAAAACGCGAAAACAACCTCCCCACAAATGCAAGGCCAACACTATGCTCACTAACTCCTCCCCATAGCCCGAGACTAAGCGCCCTTTTGGCACGGCACATTCAGATAAAGAAGTCACTGCCTTTTTACACAATTTGACATGACAAAGGTTGATTTCACCGCCGTAGAGAAGCCTCATTTTGAGACTGAATGCGGATGCAGTTTTAGGGATGAGGCACACTGTCGATATTCGCAAACCACATTTCATTGTTATTGTGTTGTTCACGACCGCCACAGCTACGCCAGCTAGGCCCGAACTTTCAATGTTCGGTAGCCATGGGATTATGAGCATGCACACTAACTGATTTGATGACCTTTTCCTCATGACCCAACTGCACACAGGGCTCAGACTACGTTCGCAAACTCCTCCCCAGATCCCGAGAGCAAGCGTCCGTTTGGTAGAGCGTTTATATCCAGTGCTTTCGGATAAAGAAGTCACAGACATTTTACACAATTTGGCACGACAACGGTTGCTATGCGGATGCAGTTTCAGGGGCGAGGTTAGACATTTAGGAACCATAATTTGCTATCACTAGATGTGCCAAATGGACCCGAAGTTTCAAAATTCAGTGGCCATGAGATTATGAGCACGCAAACTATCAATATTTGAATCTCATTATTTGAACTAGCTGATTTGATGAAGTTTTTCTCGTGATTCAAGCCATTTATCCATGAATTTGATTGTTTAAGTGATGTTACAGGCAGCTCAAGAGTGTACGTCGGTTCTTGCTTTAGACCAACAGCACACTGGAGCATTGATGCTACGTGCGCAGACTCTCGTCACCCTGAAGGATTATCAGTCGGCACTTTTTGATGTCAACAGACTGATGGAGCTAAATCCAGAATCAGATGTCTATCACAACCTACAAGCTCGACTTCGAACCCAATTGGTATGCTTGTTTCCCTCAGTTTCGCAACAATAGTTTCGTTCCATCTAATTTCATTTTCTCGCCATGTCAAAATGCATTAACTGCAACCAGTGTCTAAATGCATGTTGAGATGCAATATGGCAGAGTGGACATTACAATTTTAGCATGTACCGTGAGAAATTACTAAATTGGTTAGGTAGTATTGTTCCCATTTAATATGATAGAGCGATACTTTTTTTTATAAATAGAAGACATTCGAAGGGGAACCTTGGGGCACTGGTTGATGTGTTGTCGTGTGACCTTAGGGTCACAGGTTCGAGTCCTAGAAGCAGACTCGTGCAAAAATGCATGGTAAGGCTTGCTTACATTTCACCCTTTTGGTGAGACCCTTCACCAGACCCTCGCTGCGCGGGAATGCTTTGTGCACCGGTCTGCCCTCCACCCTTTAAATAGAAGACATTCCTTCTTATATATGTGGATGTGGTGGCACTTTAACATTTTGTTTCCATTTATTTTTGGTTTGATTATGTGCAGAAAACTCAAACTTGTAAATAATTTCTCTATATTCAAATACAAAGTATGAATACATATTTATAGGAGGGAAAAAGAGAGAAGAGAGTCCTATACATGTTGTGGGATTAAAGAAGAGAGAAAAATAAACAAATACATGGGCTATATGGGCCCCTTTACATGAGCTTTTCTAACACTCCCCCGCAAGCTGGAGCGTACAAGTCGTGTGCACCAAGCTTGGACAAAAATTGATAGAATAGGGTATTTGGTAAAGCATTTGTGAGGATATCAGCAACTTGTTCAGTGCCCGGAACATCCTTTAATTCTATCTTCTTTGTTTGAACCTTTTCCCGGATGAAATGACAGTCTACTTCAATATGCTTCGTTCTCTCATGGAAGACTGGATTTTTTGCAATGTGTATAGCTGCTTGGCTGTCACATAGCAGGAGGGCAGGTGCGGGAAGTTTTACCCTGAGGTCGACCAGAAGATTTTAAAGCCAAGTTAGCTCAGAGACAACCGACACCATTGATCGATATTCTGCTTCTGCTGAGGATTGAGCCACAACTGCTTGCTTCTTACTTCGCCAGGTAATGAGATGACCTCCAAAGTAGGTACAAAACTCACTGGTTGATCGACGATCATCCAAGGAACCAGCATAATCAACATCAGAATATGCAACTAATCTTGGAGTAGAAGATGAGGTCTTGTAGACCATCCTTGACCCAGAGCTGTTTTAAGGTATCTGAGGATGAGCTCAACGGCTTGAAGGTGAGAAGTTCGCAGGGCATGCATAAACCTGCTGACCATTCCAACAGCGAAGGATATATCCGGTCTTGTAACTGTTAGGTAGATCAATTTCCCAACAAGTTGTCGATAGTATTCCGGATTTTGAAGAAGAAGATCTGTGTCGGAAGCGTGAGCACGCAGTTTATGATTTGCATCCATTGGAGTAGTAGTAGGTTTGCATCCAGAGTAACCGACATCTTGAAGGAGATCCAGACAGTACTTTCTCTGGGACAGGACAAGGCCATCTGGTCGCCTTGCGATCTCAAGGCCAAGGAAGTACCGAAGGTGACCCAGATCTTTCGTTTGGAAGACCGAGCTAAGGTGTTGTTTAACCGCATGGATGCCCTTTGAATCGTCTCCAGTGATCAGGATGTCATCAACATATACCAGCAGAAGAACTGTTCCCGTTGCACCGTGTCGTGTAAAGAGGGAGAAATATGCTGAACTTCGAGTAAAACCGACTTCCCGAACAACCTTACAGAACTTGTCAAACCATGCCCGAGGAGATTGTTTGAGATCATAGATGGACTTTTCAGATGACAAACTCGGGACTCCCCCGTGGTCTCAAACCCGGGAGGTTGCTGCATGTACACTGTTTCCTGGAGGTCGCCATTCAGAAAAGCATGTTTGATGTCCAGTTGGTGTAACGGCCATTGGCGATGAACCACCACTGAGAGAAGGACACGAACGGTGTTAAGCTTTGCTACTGGAGAGAAGGTTTCCTCGTAATCAAGATCGTGCTGCTGGGTGAAGTCACGAGCCACCAGGTGGGCCTTTAGACGGTCAATCGTCCCATCCTGAGCATGTTTGATTACAAAGACCCACTTACACCCAACGGGTCTCTGACCGGGGGGAAGAGGCACCAGGTGCCAGGTCTGGTTCGCCCAGAGAGCCGTCATTTCTTCTTCCATGGCCGCCCGCCAGCCCGGGTGTTGGAGAGCCTCCTGCACAGTGTTAGGTACAAAAATAGAGGATAAAGAAGTGACAAAAGTGTGGAGTGGTGGAGATAGGCGATGTAAGGATACATAGTTCGCCATGGGATGAGCGGTAGAGTCTGGTGCCGGATCAGCAGAACGCGGAGCGTCAGAGGTCGAAGCCGACTGCAGTGGGGCAACAGAGGCAGGATGGCGACGATTGTAAACACATATAACAGGTGGCTTGGAAACATGGGGATCCTTGTCAGGAATTTGTGTAGGTGAAGGAGTGGTAACGGGAATGACATGACGTACGACCGTTGGTGGTAGAGTTGTAGGATCTGAGGCAGAGAAGAAAGGGTGATCCTCCCGAAAGGTCACATCAGCAGATACAGTCACTTTTCGGGTAGCCGGAGAGTAGCATACGTAGCCTTTTTGGGTCCGAGAATAGCCAACAAAGATATGTTTGGCCGCCCGGGGATCCAACTTGTCCATGGATGGACCAAGATTGTGGACATAGCAGACGCATCCAAAGATGCGGGGGGTGAGGGAGAATGGTGGAGTAGAAGGGAACATGAGGCTGAATGGAGTGACATTGTGGAGCACGGGAGAAGGAAGACGGTTGATCAAGTAACAGGCCGTGGAGAGGGCGAAGTTCCAATAAGATTTGGGAACTTGCATCTGAAGCATGATAGAGCGAGCCATATCGAGGAGATGTCGATTCTTACGTTCAGCGGTTCCGTTTTGTTGCGGGGTATAGGCACATGAGGTTTGGTGAATAACCCCGAATTCAGAGCAGAGGTTTGCGAGTGTAGAGAAAACCGCGCGAGTAGAAGAGGTCGCAATGACTAATCGCGAGTAGAAGGAGGTCGCCGCGGGTAAAAGGAGTTGCCGCGGGTAGAGGAAGCCGCGTGGGAGAAGAAGAAAACAGGGAGAGGCCGCGAGCAAAGAGGGGAGCTTGCGGCGAGAAGAAAAACAAGCCGCGCGGGTAGAGGGGAAACCGCGCCGGTAGAGAAGAAGTGGGAGAGGGCCCCACTAGAGAGAGAACTCCTATAAAGGATAGAGAGTAGAGAGAAAGAAGGTGGAGGCCACGGGATAGGAGGAGGGGAAGAGAGAGAGGCGGGTAGAGAAATCATAGTCGCGCGGATAAGAGAAGGAAAGGCCGCCCGGTTAGAAAAACCGAGACCGTGCCTAGCTCAAGCAGAGGAAGTCGGGCGGTTAGCAGAAAACTAGCCGCAGGGAGTGACCGAGTCCCTCTGATACCATGTGGAGATAACTCAAACTTGTAAATACTTTCTCTATATTCAAATACAAAGTATGAATACATATTTATAAGAGGGAAAGAGAGAGAAGAGAGTCATATACATGATGTGGGACTAAAGAAGAGAAAGAGAAAAATAAACAAATACATGGGCTATATGGGCCCCTTTACATGGGCTTTTCTAACAGATTACAATGCTTTTGTCTCCGGTTCTTTTTATGGAGGTGGTCATTAATGAAATGTCACTCGCGGGCAAGTGCTCTTCTAGGGTCCAGAGCACCTTTTCATATTCTTTTTGTTTGTAGATATCTATTTACATGCTGGCCTACCCTTCACCTGTTTGTAAGTTCCCATTTGTCTCGGGTGATGCTATATGCAGGCCATGCAGTCCAAGTATAAATGCAGGCCAACTAAAAAATCATAGGAAGTTGTAAACCCGCATTGACCCTGACCTACACATAGCCGTTATGAAATTGCGCGGCTTGCACATAGTCAAAGTTGGCATGCATATAGTTATTGCCATTGTCTAAAGAGTCTTACAACAGAATCTGGAATGAGAGAAATAACTGCCCTACTCTCTAATTTGTATATATTTTGCCCCATATTAGACAAACCCATGTAAAGCATGCATTCATTTTGTAACATCCAGAATCTATCAAGATGGTCTGATGAGGGCGGATAGTGTATTTTTGGTAGAAAAGTCCTGAGAAAATAACTCAGTAAGCTTCTGGGATGACAAATTTTTAGATGAAAGAAAGTGCATGAATGAGAATCTCATATCAGAATAGGAGAAAGTCGATAGGCTTAAGTAATGATTTGTACCCTCAAATATCGGAGACATCTTTTTAGAGCAAGTGATTAAATTCTGTTTGATGTCCTCCTGAGAAGTACTTGTAGACCATATGTGGAAGAGGATAAAACAGTTCAATTCAATTTAGTATGAGTTGAGCCGTACCAAAGCTAACAATACCCGACACCTCAAATATTGTGGGCTCTGTCATAGATATTTCTTTTTAAATTCTTTTGTAATTGAGTTAATTGTACTAGATAACATTTTTATTATCTGCTTCTGATAATTTTTAGTCTCCATAGAAGTTCTTTGACAAAGTCATCAAGCTCTTTAGTTTGTATCTTCTCCTATTGAGTTTTAAATTTCTTCTATATTGTTGCTTCAAGTGTCTTGCTCCAATACCTGAATCCGAGGATGAATCATCATATAGTGATGAGGATGCCAAAGCAACTAGGAAGAACACAGCTCCGTCTCATTCTCCTGAACCTACTGTTATCATGACCGGAGGTTCCGAGGCTTCTTCTCACTCATATTCACAAGGATGGGAAGCAATTCCAAAACCTAAAGGACACACTGGTTTAGACTACTCGCGATGGGACAGAGTGGAAGACGATTCGAGCGAAGACGAAGAAAATGAAAGAGAAGATCAGCAGCCTCAATATAGATTCCGTGTCAGAACTATCGGGGTACGACCTGTCAAGTGAATGCTCGAAATCAAGGTGCATGGATAATGTTGAGTATGAAAATTGAAGTAATGTTGACGAAGATCGAATTGAACCCACCGCAGCTTCCTGCAACAAGAGTTAATAGTCTACAATGGTGAATTTCCCACCTAATCAGCCCTCCCCCTCCCTCCCCTCCCATCTCTATGAAGCCATTCATCCAAGGTAACTCCCATGATAAATCCCATTCTGATTTTGTTCATTTCCTCTATATGCTGGCCCTTTTACATGCAATTTTTAGTATCTGAAATGCAGGATCACCAGAGCCTGTTTTTTTACTTTGCCGCTCATCGGTTTGCGAGGCATCAATTCATAATCTCGCGTTTCATCAATTTTGAACATTCTAAGAAGAAAATTAAGTTTTGAGGACTTGGTTTCTGCAATATGTTGGCTAAGTTGTATTCTGTTTACATTACCTTTTTTTCTTTGAAGTTGGGCTGATGTTGTAAATACTACTGCTATTAATTTATCTGTCTTAGGCTTCTTTTGGCGGGAATTATTTTGTCTTGTCAAACTTCAAAAAACGCAACCACAGTTTTACAACTGTTTGGAAAACAATCAGTCGAAACCACATTCGCCGAAAAAGGCCAGTTGCACGCGTTTTCAGCTGTGATTTACCTTCGCGGTCGGCGGATAAATAAGCGCAACTGTTCCCGATCCCCATCGAGCTGGCTTCCCCATCTCCTCCTCCAAAGTTCGCATCTCCTACAAATCCCTATAGCCATCCTGTTTCGAAGCCGGAACTCATGTCGTCGTCTTCACGGAACCTTTAGTTCTGCTACGGATTGCACCAGGTTCTTCACGTCGTCACCTCCGCAACTCGCATCTCCTTGCTGCCACCTCTTCTCCTCCAGGTTCTGCTAGGGATTGCTGCTATGGCTTCAAGGTATGTCAATAATGCAATGTTCAGAGATAGATTCTATCGGTTTCTTAGTATTGATTGTTGTTCTCTCTCTCTCTCTCTCTCTTTTATTCCAGCATGCTGTGTGATCTTGGTTTATTCTGTAGCAGAAGGAACGTATCAGGCATCTCTTCTTGTGCAGACTTTAAACTTGGGAGAGCTCTGCTTAGATCGAGAAGAACATCATTTCCCCTTTACTCCCCTTTACTCGGTCTCGGTTCAGGGGGCACACAACTGTTGATGTGAGGGTTCAGCCTCTTCATCTTTGAAAGGGGCAGACCATATCTTTGCAGATCTGGCAATTGGTAAAAATATTTCTTCATTCATGATCATAGAAAATAAAAAACAACCAAACAAAATTCAGTACACAAATCACACTTGATGACCTCAAAAATCATCCAAACAAAACTTCATTCACAAACCGCAGTTAATGACCGCTCCATTCACAAACCGCAGTTCATGACCATCGCGTTCACGACCGCCGCCGCCGCGCCATACAAAACCTTTGCAGGCTTGTTTTCTTGTGAAGCAGGCAACCTGTATCCACATTTCTTTTCTTTTCAGAATTAATCTCTCCATTATTGTTTCAGCTGCACATACAAATTGCATTTGGTTTAAGTACTGTGGTGCTTAATTTTTAAATTTTTTTACATGACAGATTCATAAATGCCGATCAGTGGGGCCCACAAAACGAATTAGGCCTTCCCATGACTCTTATGGGTGTAACGGTTCGGTTTGATTCGGTTTTTGAGCATAACCAACAACACTTGCATGGTTCCAGAAATTCCAGAAATTTGGAACCGAACCGAACACAACCACGCAAATCATTGAAACCAATTTGGTTTGTTACGGATTATGCGATTTTAAAAAAATTTAAATATAAAAAGATAAACTAAGATCAAGAATAAAATATTAAATGACATGATTTTTAGCATAGTAAAAAATGGAAACATAAATGTATATTTTATATTATTTGAAATGAAAATAATTCTATAATATTATTTTATTATTATATTATAGATATATAAAAATTTATGTGGTTCAGTTATGACTTATGACCCATCTATCTTTTGAAATTGCAAAAACCTCCCCTGCAAATTTCCATTTCATAACATGCACCTCATGCATGTTACAAAATGCAAAACTTACATGGGAGATTTTTTTTTTGTAATTTCAAAAGATAAAGAGGGTGCAACCTGTACAAACTTATAAGGGGATATTACAAACTCCCATGTAAATGCAAGCTACTAGAGTTGTTAATCAAAGGAGAATCCTAAGTGGAAGCTTGACTCCACTTTGTCTAAATAGCTTCCAAAATATTACAATCAAATGGGAACTCAATTTTTTACAACTTAAATTTGATGAGGTGGGAAAGTATTGTCAAGGCAAAGAGAAAAAAAAAGAGCTAACCCCTAGTGAACTTTTCGTATCTTCTTAAAAGACGGGGGTGTGATAATTTGACCACCAAATACGACAACACTCGAGTTTTGATCCCACCATAATAGAGTCGGCTATATGAATCATTTGTCGTCAAATCCCCAAAAAAAATTTAATGTTCACACATAAAATGAGGTGAACCAAAGCAAATTATCTCATGCTGAGTTTGATCATGCTGGATGGCTCAAAAAGAGCTCTTTTGGCCATGAAGTTGACTTGGAGGTTCATTTTATTTTGAAAGAGAGCTCACCCTAATGTGATATCATTTTGGCACCTTATAACAACAACATTCAACCCTTTATCCCACTAAAATAGGCCTTTGTCGCCATTGTGCCCTATCTTTTGGCACTTATGATTCTTAAAAAAAATTTGGATCAAATTATATTCCATTGGGTAATAATAACTTGCACAAGCTTATGAAACATGTCATATGAATAAAATGATGTGTCATCATGCAAACAAACATTTTATAAAAGCAAACTCCATATCCCTCTCTCATTTAATGTTGTTACAAATTATGAGTTTCGACTAACATTTCTAATGCAAATGCATTGTGTAAGCTCGTCTTTCAATTTGCCCTGCGCATAATCGAGAAAAGAGGAGAGAGGAATGCATAGATTTTGTATTACTAGGGGAGACCTCAAATTTTGTGGATATACCACTACACACAACACACCATGATCACCTGAACAATATTTTGGACAATTGAACATAATGGAGAAAAGAGGAGAAGAATGCATAGATTTTGTACTGTATACTACACACAATTACTTTCTCTTTCTCTCATACAACATCAGTACATATCAGCTTATCTCTGCATTGGCTAAAAGCTATACTGTACAACATTTTCATTTCCTTCACCAAGGATGAAAAATCTTATAAACACTGACTATGGTAGATCTCAAATCTTTTCTATGAAGAAGCCACATAAAATAGAAGCACTAATCTCAAAGTAAAAAAAAAATCATTCTTTTGCTTTAAGATTGATGCCATTAACTTACAAGAACTGTGGCTTTCTTCTGTTAGAAAGATCAATGTTTATAAGATTTGCATCCCACTTAAAAACGCATGCAATCAAGTCACAAACTTTATTGAAATATTTATATCCAGGAAACCAATGATATCCCCCACACCTCTATCTCGCGGCTTCAAGGCAGCAGGTCCAGATACGACAAGTTCCTGGAGCGCTTGTACTGCAGAAGGCTGCCGTAGGTGCGGTCCCACACGCCGACGAAGAGAGCCTCGGTGTCGGGGCTGAAGGACATGCCGGAGATCTCGCCGAAGAAGTCGAGCTCCTGCTGCTTCTCGTGGCCGCGCGTCACGTCGAATATGTGGACAAAGTCGGCGGGTTCGGCCATCGCCATGAACTGGCCGTCGGACGTGAAGCGAATGGATCTTATTGCCCCGAGATTCGCTCTCAGCACGGCGAGCGATTTGGAGAGATTTCGGGCGTCCCACACCCTGCAGGTCTTGTCCTGATTGCCGGTGGCGAACATTCGCCCGTCGGGATTCCAGGCCGAGGCGAACGAGTAGTCCAAGTGTCCATGCAGGTCGTGAATGCTCTGCGGGCGCAGATGTTAGTCATGCAATCTTTCTTTTCAGCCATCCAACTCAAACTCAACCACATTTTATTCATTAGGGCAAAGTTGGGACCCGTTTGGCACGGTGGTGATGGTCCTGAACACAGTGGTTATGAACCGTCCTTCACGAACGCCTTACCTTGTCTTAGAAACTCCATCCAATTTTACGTTCAAATTAGCTTTTGTGGCCGGTCATAACCACTGTATGTCAAACACATTTTATGACAGTGGTTTTTTTGTTCAGACTCACCGGAGCAAAAAAAGCCGCGCCAAACGGACCCTAAAGCCATCAAATTGTATGCATAAAGTTTGGGTTCAGGTCGTCAAAAATCAAACTATTCACTTTACGGTAATAGCAACAGATCAAGGGGCAAAATATCGCGCGGGGAACAATTTCTGCTTGAAGTTCACAGTCACAGACGAAATATTAATCTTAAGTGTGAAGTAAAATAAATTTGAGAGTACTTGCTCAAAGCCAAAATTACCTTCCCGGAGTGTGCGTCTGCTAGTATTCCCTCCGGGTTGTCTCCCACAACCACCAGGAGCTTTCCATCAGGACTGAGAGATGAGTGCTGCGAGATAACAAAGTGTGAACAATAACCTACAGAAATCTAAGCAAACGCTACATCTACATAAATTTTCATTAAAAATTGCAATATATATATATATATATATATATATATATATATATATATATATATATATATATATATATATATATATATATATATATATATATAAGTCATCCGATTTGTCTCAATAATCCAACCACCGTCAAATCTACCTCAATAAACCAGCTCCCTCTCTCCACAATTATGTAGGTATCCAAAACCTAGAATCAGGGTGTTCTAAATCTATAAATTTAATAAAGCTCTACCATACAATGAAAAATTACCATTTTAGCCTTGAGATTTTGAAAAAATCTCATCAGATGGGACTGCAGAAATAGACGATCTGCATTCTGCATACCCGCCCGGTGTAGCTCGCCTGCTCTGCATAAAAAGCCGCCCGATCTAGCACTAAGCCTAGCCCACCCACTGTATTTAACTTCAAACGAAGTAGCGCTCACAAATTATTTAAACCGGAAAATACAATTGAATCCCACAATGTGAGACTAAATATTTTTAATAAAGAAAAAGATGTTGCGGCTGGGGATGGAACCCAAGTCCTTCCTATCACAACAAGAAACCTCACCACGTGGCAGAGTGATGAATGTTATTAACTTTGAATTTATTTAATATACACATTATACGGCCCGCATATTTTTTTTATAAACATTACATCAATTCAAAAATTATATTATTAGAAAAAATATTAATAATTAATTATATATATAATTAAAAAGTATTTTATAGCAAAATATATAATTATGATATTTTTTAATTTTAAATATATATATTTAAAAATTTTCTAATAGGAACTACCAGGGGCAGGCGAAGCCCGCCACCACAGGCCGGGTACTGTTGTGTCGGGAGCGGGCAAAGCCCGTCGCCACAGTCCGGATACTATCGTGCGGGGCAAGACGAATCCCGCCGCCACAGGCCGGGTAATGTCGTGCCGCCAGGGACGGCCGGACGGGCGAAGCCCGCCATCATGGGTCGGGTACTGTCGTGATTGCTCGTCGGGTCGAAGCCCCGTGTCCGTCACTAGGGGTGCAAGTTGAGTTGAGCCGGCTCGAAAGCTCGATTAGCCGGCTCGAAAAAAGCTCGACTCGAGCTCGAGCCTGTGGAGCTCGAGCTCGAGCTCGAATACGAGCTCGAGCTCCTCTAGTGTTGTTCATGAGCTCGCGAGCCCGCTCGCGAGCTTTTCATTTATACATTTTTTTTAAAAAATAAGAAAATAAAACTCATGAGCTGAAAAGCTCGCGAGCTCGAAACTCGAGCTCAATAAGTTGGCATTGAGCTCGAGCTGGGATAAATGAGCTCGTCGAGCTCGAGCTCGGAATGAAAAGCTCGAGCTCGAGCTTGAAAATTTTGTCAAGCTCGACTCGTTTGCACCCCTATTTGTCACTCGTATATATGTATATATATATGTATGTATATATATATAGAAATAATTACCCAAACCTCCCCTGTAAACTAGCATAATTAGTGAGAGCACCCCTCTTATTTTCGAAATTACAAAAAACTCCCCTTAAGTTTGTATTTCATTACCAAAACCTCCCTTGCTTTTTTCATTTCATTGCATTCATGAAGAAAAATACCCCCCTGGACACTGTTCACCGAGGGGGGTATTTTTGTGCATGGATGTTATGAAATTAAAACTTCAGGGAAGGTTTTTGTAATGAAATGAAAACTTTAGGGGAAGTTTTTGTAATTTCGAAATAAGAGGGGTGCAGTCAGTAATTTAGAAAAGTTAGAGGGGAGGTCCCGGTAAATGGCCCTATATATATATATGTATGTATATATATGGATATGTATCATATACGAACGTGTATATGATACGGGTGTGCGGGCTGCTCATTGTGGCCATCCGATGAACACGATGAATCACACCTTCTACCCAGCGGCGACCGGCGGCTGCGGGATCCCTGGCTACCGGCCGCCCTGGATTCGTCGGCATGCTCGCCAGCAAATGTTTTTGCCCAACGGCGGAGACGACGGCGGCCGGCGGCCGGTGAACCCGAAGCTGCTGGCCACCGCTGAGTTCGCCTGGGTTTAAATTTGCATGCGAACTCAGCGGCGGGCGGAAGCTTCAGGCTCGTCAGTCATCGGCCGGCCTAGTTCGCATCGTCTGCTCGAACTCGCCCCCGCCCTGGATCTCAACCCGCCGGCCACCTGCCGCCTCGCTCCCTCCGTGGATCTCACCTGAATCGGGCTCGCCCTGGCTCTGCGGGTCGTCGGTCGTCTAGAGGAAGGAGGAGGCTAAGGAACGTCGTTCGTTGAGAGGAAGGAGGTTGCGGGCTTGATCATCCCCTAATCGGACGACTCGGCACACCCGCCCGCACGCCCGCATGAAATCCCGCCCGCACACGATCAACACCCTACACACACATATAAACATATATACGAGTGACAGTGCACGAGGGCCCCCATGCCCCGCACGACAGTACCCGACACCCTCGGTTGGCTACGCCCGCTCCCCTGCGGAGCGGGGTTTTTATGTTATATTTATTATAGTATAGATTTTTAAATTATATAATTTTCTAAATTATTCTTTTAAAAAAAATATTCTAAAAAAAGTATTCTCAAGATTATATAAATTTTTAATTATTGTAGTATTTATTTTTTTTATATACTCTTAAAAATTAAAAACATTTTAAAAAAAAATTAAAAGAGGTCTCAGCCGCTCGGCCCGCTCACGTTTAAGGCCGCCGTCAGCGGTGGAGTCGCCGGCGGCCTGCCCGGGGCCCACCGACGGACTCGCCGGAATCCGGCGAACCCGTCGAGGGTAGCTCGACGGCGCTTCGACAGGGCCACCGCCTGACCGTGAGCTAAAGGCGGTGGTGACCCTGCCGGAGCACCCCCGGCGGGTTCGCCGGGGACCGGCGAACCCGTCGGTGGGCTCCGGGCAGGCCGCCAGTGGCTTCGTTGGCGTCGGCGTGAACCAAGCTGCGTGAATAGGCTTGACAAAATTGTGATTTCAGATGTATCGGGTAAATGGCTATTTGCAAGCCTCAAGGTCATTATCGGAAGACTGCATTTTAGAGTTTTGTCCGACCACCACAAATAGTGTTAGTGCTAGCGCAAGTCCTTCAAGAGCGGAGTCTGGAATTAAAATCTATGAACGATAATACTTTTGCTACACAATACTATATACCTCAGGTAGCGATGGTAACTGAGATCGCCCAAGAATTTGAACCCAAGATCATCCAAGATCCACATCCAACCCACTAATCGTAAAGGAATCAAAAAAATATTGAAGATGAGAGGAAAAGAAATCATCTCCTTAAAATGGTGTGAAAACATCACCGAAAAAAGGTTAAATTGCCACATCGGAGGGACCGAAGTCGGTCAAACGGTTGGGAAGGACCCGACAAAGAAGAGCTTGTTGTCAAGGAAGGAGTCAAGCAAAAGCTCCTGGCGGCAAGGTTGTCAGGATCGAGATCCTAGATGAGATCGTTTCGAAGTAGAATCGAATCAGATGGTAGAGTCAGATCGTGGATCGCTTTACAAAATCAGGATCGATTTACAAAATCTGGATCATAAGATCCGAGGATCCGAATCGCGATTCTGACAATCTTGTCTGGCGGGGGAGTGTTCTCTATTGAGGAAGGGAAAGGAGACGGTGGGGTGAGCGGAATGAAACAGACAAGCGATAGGCAAAGCAAACGCGAAGTAGAAGATGAGAGTGGAGTGGACAAGCTGAGAAGCGGGCGCTAGGGCACGAGGAGCGTGATTACTGGCCTAAGCCGTGCTCTGATACCACGTTGGGGAAATAAATGATTTAATTCATTAACTAGTGACCCTCTCTCCTTTTTATAAGGGAGATAAACATACAATAGAAAGGGGCATAACACCTATAAATTCTAACATATGGATATATATAAAACAATAAATAATGCAATGAGAAGGAATCATGCAAGTAGCAACTGCTTGCGATGGAATGCTTGAAAAAAAATGTAGAGTTAGTTGTTGGAAAAAACACTTATGATTTAACTTAACAAATTATTTTAAATGATTTTACATCTTAGGTTAATTACTCATGATGTATAGAGAGAGTAATATGATCTTAGAAGTCCTAAAATATCACTGGAGTAAAGTACATAAGAAAGACACACTGAATTTTAGAGGAAAATCAAGAAATGTCAACCTGCGTTGACTTCTGACGCAACTTCGACTTAATGTCGACGTTACTTCGATTAGAAGTCAAAGCAACAGATTTAAATCAGTCAACGTTACTTCAAGGTTTATATCAACACATACTTCGATATATTGTCGAAGTAACGTCGATTACAAAGTTAAGTCAATAGTCAATCAGAATGAAGCCAGAGTTTGACACAACTACTATATGAAGTCGACGTTACGTCGATTAATGTTCTGAATGGAATTGTTTTGGGGAATAATTCAGAATTTATTAAAGAAAGATTTAATTTGAATAACCGTTTCTTAGAGATGTTAGAAGATGATTGTTCTCTGCCAGATGTATGTATGTATGTATGTATGGATATATACACACACACACACACACACACACACAATTGAAATTGGCACAATGATTGATCAGATACTACAAACAGAAACGAAAAGTTATTTTGGAAATTGAGAATCGACATAGAGGATCAGGAAGACAATACAGTTCTTCCAAAAAATCAGTCGATCATCATCTTGTCCCTGAATCTGAATAGACAATTTGTTCTTCTTCTTTAAGGTTCATCAAGTGCAGAAACAGATTCAGTGAAGAATAAGAAATCGTCTGGATCAAATGACTTATAATCCTTAAAATTCTCTCAATCAATGATTCATCAGAGTACCAGAGATAAAATTCGGCTAAGAGGACTCATCAAGAAGATCATATCTTCTACATATCTCTTTCAAATCACTGTTTATTTCTCTTTTACTGTTTGAGAAGAGTTTTAAGAATCCTCGTTCAAAGATTCAGTTTAAGATTCTGAGAGTCTTTTAATTTCAGCCGCACGATCACAATGCCTCAATGATTTCATGCCGTCGGATCAAAGTGCTACTTCAAATATCATTTCGGTTTCACACCTTCTTTCTAATATCAAAGCTACTCGCAAAAGCAAAAGTCAGTTGAGAGGTCTACTCAATTCGCTTTTTTTGTTTAGCAAATCCCACCTCGATACGTGCAAAGGCAAAAGTTAGCTGACATGTCTATTCACAGCTTTTTCTAATATCATTTTGATATTTTTGTTTGGGAGCATCTGGCTCACGCTCCAAGCCTTCCTCCCGCTTCCATGATATACCACGTTGCTCTCCATCTAACCCGTGGAAAGCACGACAGCAGCAGACCCACTTCCATCTACTCAGGCGAAAGCAACGACAGCAGCAGGGAGCGTCCGGTCACGTCTCCTCCCACGTCTCCCGCGCGGGACGAAAGCAGCACAAATCCTCTTCCATCTACTCGCCTCCCGCACCTCTCCCAAATCGGCTTGCACAAATCCCCCTCCGCATTTGAACCTTCCTCGCGCTGTGGCGCTGTGCAGTTCGACTTGAATAGATCCTGGCAAGCGCTACATCTACATAAATTTTCACTAAAAATTACAACTTATATATATATATATATATATATATACGAGCATCTTCGTACGGGCTACGCCCGTGCTCGATGCTCTTGGGCGGCCTTCGGCCGCATCTAGGCGAGCTTCGCCTGCCTCCGAACGGGCTTCTCCCGCCTCCGAATGGGCTTCTCCAGTGCTCGATGCGTCGTTGCGGGCTGCGCCCGCATCAAAGCGGGTTGCGCCCGCATCAAAGCGGGATGCACCCGCATCAAGACGGACAGTGCCCGCAATATATACATATGAGTACTCGAAATGACTGTAAAAAATATAAATCAATATTACAATTTTTATTTTATAAAAAAAATTACGTTTTATCGTAAAAACATTAATTTTACGCAATTTTTCTCTTCCTCTCTTTTCTCTCTCTTCCCCATCTCTCCCTCTCTCTCCTCCCCCTCTCTTCGCCCCATTTCTCCTCTCCCTTCCGCCATCTCTCCATTTCTCTCACCCTCTCTCTCCTCCCCTCTCTCACTCTCTCTTTGTCTCCCCCCTCCTCTCTCTCTCTCCCAACTCTCTCCCCCCATCTCATGCTCTCTCTCATGATCCAATGGCTCTTGTTTGATCTAAGGTGTGCCTCCAAATATCTATATTGCTTTATATAATTAGATATATATATAGCGGTCCGGTCTGGTCTTTTAAACCACCTCTGTCAAGAACCGACCAGGAACCGGTTAACCGAACGGTTGGACCGATTAACCGAAAACCGGGCCAGTTATTTGGTAACCGGGCGGGCCAACCACACAGTTTTCAGAAGTTTTTTTATAAAAATAAAAGCGCTGGGTTGAGATTCGAACCTAGGTAAAGTCTATTAAAGAAGTGATAATAACCACTCTACCGACTATTTCTTGTTGTTGAGAACGAAACTAATTTATATACATGTAAAAATAACTTATTTTAATAAAAAATATACATTTATAATATAAATAAAAAATATATATTGTTAAATTAAGTATAAAATAAAATTAAAAATATGGCAGATGACTATATATAACTATTTAATTATTTAAAAGTTATAACTATTTAATTATTTGAAAATTATACCAATAAAAATATGTATTTAAATTATAAATACATAAATCTTAGTGTATATATAACTATTCAATTATTTAAAAGTTATTTTTTTTCAATATATTACTTATATTTATTGTATTTCAATTATAACTTAGTTACAATATTAATTATTTAGGTTAAATAAAATATAAATTTTCAAAAAAATATTTGATATTATTGGATCTTAGTTACAATATTTATCACTATATATCATTTACATTTTTATGTATAATATAATTATATTATTTAGTAATATTTGTGCTGACTTTGATATTTAGATGATATGTAATATGTTATGAATTTATGACTAATGATATATAATATGTTATTATCTAACATCACGGTTCAACCCCGGTCCGACCGGTCCAACCGATCGAATCTTGAACTTTTGATCTCACCGGTTCGTTCTCCGGTCCGGTTCTTAAAACCTTGATATATATATGTGTGGTTAATTATCGGGACCTCCCTTGGGAGTTTGCATAATTACAGTTTGCACCCAACTATGTTTTAAAATTACATTTACCTCCCCTTGAAGGGCATTTTTGTAAAATGGAGAAACTTAGAGTAGAGATAAATGTAGTTTTGAAAGATATAGGAGTGCTGATGGCGATCGACGACACACATTTATTCCTGCAGGAGGCGGTGATCGGTGATCCATTTGGGCGATCTGTGTCCGCGGATATGCCCAGATGGTCGTTCAGAGTCTTTTCGATACATTGTTTTACGTATTTCGTATTGTATTTGGCTCCGGATCGGCCTGAACGTTATTAGTCATCTGATCCGGGTACCCTAACTCTTTATTTCCCCTATCTATTTATAGCTGCAGTTGTGACTGGTTTGGAGATCGGAGGTTGCGTGTTTTGCAACCCGCCGGTCATCTCGGTGGACTCTGAGTCGTGCCCTATCTCGTGCGAGACTCCTGCTGCCAGTTCCCGCCTCATTTCCTCTCTTTCTCTGACCTCGTCGAGCCTCCCGCAGCCATACCGCCGCTGTTGAAACCGAAGAATCGGTCTCTGTGGAGTTCGACCCTTGGGGAAGGGATGATCGCACACTTCTCTCTCACAAGCCAAACGACCAAATACTTAGAACAAGGAACAGACCCCAGACTCTAGCACGGAGGTCCCACCACACACTCGAAAAATCTTAGAGTGCTTCCCCTTCTTAGTCAAGTGCTGAGCTAAGGATATCTCAGAAAGCGCAAGAAGACCTGAGCACAAGCATGCCTTCTGAGGAACCCCCTTGGATCTA
The DNA here is from genome assembly GCA_039583875.1 of Platanthera guangdongensis. Taxonomy (NCBI): domain Eukaryota; kingdom Viridiplantae; phylum Streptophyta; class Magnoliopsida; order Asparagales; family Orchidaceae; genus Platanthera; species Platanthera guangdongensis. The sequence goes on from CM077152.1 coordinate 12,186,386, forward strand.
TTTATAGATTTCTGAAAATGGTCTGCAAATAGCATAACTTCGCTGCTCTGAATGGTTAAATGCAGCCCAAAATGGTCTGTCAACAGTCAATCTCCGCTGTTCTGACTGGCTATATGCATCCCGACAAGAGCATCCGGGTAATTTTACCTCTGTATCCCACTGGGCGAGTGGTCCATAGGGGCACCACTCGTCTAAAGGGGCGAGTGCGGGAGCAGACAGGCACTCGCCTCCGCAATATCCTCCCGTGGCGAATGCGGGATCTAAAGAACACTGGCGAAATCTTTCATGCCTCTCGCCCCCGGACCTTCCCCGGGCGAGACCCCTTTTGCCCCCTAGGCAAAAGCTAAGGGTTTCGCACATTTCCAGAGCCACGATAAGGTGTCCACAACAGAAGCGTCACTCAACGTCGGGAGCTGAAAGGCGTTGAGTGGAGAAGCATCACTCAACGCTGGGGACTAAAATGCGTTGAGTGGAGAAGCATCACTCAACATCGAGAACTGAAAGGCATTGAGTGGAGAAGCATCACTCAATGCGGGGAACAGAAAGGCATTGAGTGGAGAAGCATCACTCAACGCCGGGAACTGAAAGGCATTGAGTGAAGAAGCATCACTCAACGTCGGGAACTGAAAGGCGTTGAGTGGAGAAGCATCACTCAACGCCGGGAACTGAAAGATGTTAAGTGGCGAAGGATCACTCAACGTTGGGATCCGAGGGCCTCCTGCCTACCCGGGCGCAAACCTACCCGCATGCTCCAGGACGGGAACCCTTCCGCCTATTCCACTCGCCTAACCCACTCAGCTGAGAGCCAGCTCAAAGTTGGGGTCTCTGCCCCTAAGTCCCACTCAACGAATACGGGGTTGTACACAATCTCCGCTCTTTGCGAGCTTTTGCAAAAGCTTGGAAAGAATCATCCAACCCTACGTATTCGATGAGTGTCTGCTGTCCTGGATAGGAATCTTTTGTGGGTCTCTCGGGTCGAGGCTGCCTAACCCCTTCTTGGGTTTCTCGGTTCTCGCCTCCATGTAGATGTCGCTTTCGAAGGAAGCTATGGATCGCCTCAATGTTGTCTGTGCCAAGGATAAGGCCTTGATGGGTTCATTCACCCCCTGACTTACGCGAAAAGTGCCTGGGTCCTCCCCAAAGATGAAAAAAACAAAGGTGGTCAGACGCAGATTGACCAAAGAGGAGTCGGTCTCGCAGGAGCCTTCCAACTTCGGGATTCCTTCGGTAAGTTCACTCGCCTTCTACTGCTTGTTTGAGTAGAGAAAGAAAAAGAAAAAGAAGCTGGGGAAGCGAGTGCCGAACCGCACTCGCGCATGGTCAAGAATGATGAGGCGGCTCGCGAGATCACCCCGCAGATCAAGAATGATGAGCCTGCTCCCCCCCCCCCATCCCAACATAGAATTGATTTGGTAGAGTTCATACACACACATGGCGTGTGATACGGAATCTCCAAGTTGTTTCTATTGTTGCAACATGAGATTGGACGGTTTGCCCTTCAAGTCGCGGCGGTCTGTCTGGTCAGCGGTCTAGTGGTTTGGACCAACGACCTGTATGGTAGCCTTCCCAGCAGCTTGGTAAGTGTCCACTGTAGCGTCCAGGTAGCTGCCCGCAGCAGCGGCCTGGAGGTTAGCCGCAGCTGCGGTCTTGTGGTTTGCCGCAACAGCGGTCTGGAGGTTAGCCGCAACATCGGTCTGGAGGTTAGCCACAACATCGGGCTGAAGGTTAGCCGTAGCAGGTGTTCAGAAGCTTCCTAGGAGATTGTATTTGTTGTAGTCTGGCGGTTTGACAGGGTCAAACCGCCCAGCCCGTGCGGCTTGTATTTAGACCCACATCGCTTGTATTCTCTCATCACCCTCATTTCTATAAATAAGTGAGCATACTTATGTAATAATTATCATTTTAGAACAATAAAATTTGCATTTATTTAACTTTTTTTATAATTATCATTTCTTTGCAGCTCCCCCTTTTGGAACCACGGGATTAGTTCCCGCGCCGAGATCCCCTGCCCGCCAAACGCCTGTGGATCCCGCCTCGGGCCTTCAACCCCCAGCGGATACTGTGTCCATCCTTCCTCCGCAGGTCAGTGCTTCTGCGGCTGAACCAACAAGTCCCCCACCCCGGGCTTGGGACAGGGAATATAACCTTCAACACTCCCTTCGAAGGAAGACCCGACACTTCTCGTCGACCCTTCGACAGGGATATGAGCGGTGGACCAGGTAACAAACCTTACTTGCTTTCCACAAGGCGTCAGAACCGGGTGTACCTAAAACCACTTTGCGCAGGGTACCGACACTTCTCGTCGACCCTTCGACAAGGATATGAGCGGTGGACCAGGTAACAAACCCTACTTGCTTTCCACAAGGCGTGAGAACCGGGTGTACCTAAAACCACTTTGCGCAGGGTACCACGAGATCTCCACTGATGTGGACATTGACGAGGAGGAGATCTCGCCCCTCCCTTCTCAGGGTTCGATTTCCGAGCACTTAGGCGACCCAAAGGATGTCGAGGAAATGAAGCGGCAGCTGGTGGAGATACTCCGAAAGCAATCTTTGCTGCTGCGTGAGATGGCCAACCGGATACAGGAGAAGCAGGCGGCGGGTCGGACTACCCCAGCCTTCATCTCGCGAGACCTGAGGATCAACTACATCTCGCTCAGCGAGAACTTCAAACCATGCACTCTCTTTATTATACTCGCGTGATGCCTGGGGCGGGAAGGAGAGGCCGGGGACGGCAGTAATGGCCCCTGGTGGGCCTACCAGCACTCACCTTCTCGCTTTACAATTTTATTTGATCTATGTTATAATAATGGCTGCCGGCTCTTATTCCGAGTACGAACGATAAGCTGCGGATGTATACTCTTTCAATCTCGCTTTGCTCTTTATCTACTTATCCTTCTTGTCGCCGCGTGTTTTTGCTTTTGTTATTTATGCTCAGATTAATGGCGCAAATGAGGGAGCGCGAGATCTCGCCGCGATCCAAGACGTGATCTGAAGCGAGATCTCAAAAATGGACTATCCGCACCTTCTCATGCCTGGGCCCTTTCCCGCCCAAAATCTCTTATAAATATGCTTACCTACCGCATTAATCATCTCTTTCAATAGCTTTTACTCCCTTGCGATTTTTCCTTCTCTTGCACTCGTCTCTTGCACTCGCCTCTTTCTCCTTCTTAGCGAGATGATCGGGGAAGCCGAGGGACGGATCAAGTGTGCGGCTGCATTCGCCGACTACCCTTTTGTGAACTGCAGCCTGTCTAAAGAAGAGTACCACTCGCTGGTGAACCTTTACATCCCGCCAGACTTCATTGCACGACATCCGGGAAGGGACGAAGCGATCAACCGCTTCTCGCCCTGTGAGCTCGTCATCCCCGTTAAGCACTTCGAAGTAGGGTTGGGCCTCCCCATCTGGCCTGAAATCCGCCATGCCCTCCGCTACTTTGGCGTGGTTCCCGCGCAACTCAACCCTAACTCCATAGCGCTACTGGTCGCATTCGCCTGCTACCTGCGGTCAGAGCGAATGGAGTTCAGCCTCCCCGTCTTCCGCAAACTTTTTAACTTTCGCGCCAAAAGAGACGGATTTGCCTTCTCTGGCAACAACCTGAAGGTGAAGGGTCTCGCCAACAAAAAACACAATTGGGTTAGGAAATTCATTTTCGTCTCTGGATATTTCGGCAACCTCCCGCTCTCGTCGATCCAGCAGAATGAATCGACATACCGACCCCTAGTCTCGGCGGGCCCAGCTCCACCAATACCTCCTCGAGAAGGATTTCAACGTTCCTTTCTTGAGGACGAACGTCGACTAGCTGCTTCCAGTTCTCGCCGGGGAAGATAGTTCTCACATTCGCTACTTTAAAGATTGCGCGCATTGGAAATTCTCTAATTGATGATATCTGTGCAGGGGTGCGAGATCTCCCCTTCAACATTCCCTACGCCGCCACTTTCTACCGAGAGAGCACGCGCCGAGGCTGCCGTTGCGGCCTGCCGAAGCACGACGAAGTCGCTGCCGGGATCAAGCGGCCAAAAGCGAAAGCCCGACTCCTCCCTTCCTCCCCCTCCCAAGAAGCAACAAACAATAGTTCTCGCCAAGGGCAAGGAGAGCGCCTCAGATCTGCCGGCGAGTGCTGGTGGCGAGACCATGGAGGAGGAAGTGGAGGTGATTGGCGGGACCTCGACAACAAAGAAGCTACCCGCGCCCAAGGACCACAGGAACTTCGGCCTGGGCGAGAAGGTGTTGGATGAAGCCGGAGAGCCTTTGCTGGTGTGGGATCGGGAAGCCAACAGGACTTCTGTCTCCACCGTAATCCCCTCCTGGCAAGAGGGCGAGACGGTCTCAGGTCATGCTTATGCTCTCGCATTCGGCCTGTACGGGCGGGACAACGCTGCTTACTATGACGAGGCGCTGACGAAGTCACTCGCTTATGAGAGCTCGCGCGCTCAGCTCCGCGCCATCAAACTCGCCCACATGTCAGCCCGCCGCGGCATCCGCCTCTCACGGCAGCTAGCGGATGTGAGCGAGGCGCGATCCAAGCTGAACAAGGAAGTTATGACCTTGACACGAGATCTGGACACCGCCAAAAAGGACCTCGCCTTGCGAGAGGCGGGAGTGGTAAGCCTTTTCTTTTCGTCTCGGCTAGTGGACATTGTTTCTTTATTAACTTTTTATCGTGCCGCAGGATGCCGCGTTGCCGAGAAGGACGCGCGTGTTGCCCAGCTTGAGGAGGAGAATCGTAGAATAAGGGCTCAGAACCAGCAATGGATCGACTCGCTGATCCTCCCTCCCCGGGCGCAAGGAAAGACACTTTGTTGTACTCGTCACATGAGATTGATCTAATAATGCAGGAAAATGCGATCGCGGCGACGAGGCATTAGCTCCAGGTGATGAAGCAAGCTGGGTTCTTGAACAGTGATTGCGAGAAAGTGCGGCTAAAAGATGAGGTGTCGGGGGAGTGAAGTGTCGGGCTGGACGGCAAGGTGGCAAAATCTGTTTTGACATAGCGAGCATGTTCCATAGCGCGAGTAAGCGTAATCGGATCATGCACCCGTAGACAGGCTCGGATGTGCGACCGTAGGCCGACAACGAAGGTGCCTGTGTGGTGATCTGCCGACTAGCAGAGAACGTGTGTGGCGACCTCAATGAAGGCATTGATGTAGTCATCAACGATGTTCGTTTGACGAACGTTGCCTTGGCGCTCGAAGGGGTTTCCGGAATGGCGTGTCGTAACGACGAAGCAGCTCATCCTTGAGGGCCTCCCGGGAGAGAGTGGGGTAGATTGGCGAATACTACGAACCCAATAGAGGGTTGAGCCCTCCAAGTAGATCGTCACCAAAGACACTTTTTGGGCTTCTTGAGTGTCGTGGAGATCAAAGTATTGCTCTGTGTGGGCCAACCAACCCATAGGATTAGTTCCATCGAACACTAGAATGTCGAGTCGGCGGAGGTGGAGAGTCAACGGGTCTCTGAAGGCGCAGGAACCCCTAAAGGGTCGACGACGCTGCCGGAAGATTGGACAGAGGGGGTCGTCGGGGCCGATGGCGGTGAGGGTGTGGCTGGTCGAGCGGAAATAAGCGAGTGAATCTCCCAAAGTGCGACTTGGACGTCGGAAAGAGCCATGTCAACTTGATCCATGCAATTGAAAAGTCCTTCCAGCGAGGGAGGGTTTTTCCTATCACGAGCAGCCAATTTTGTGCGTCAAGGGCATGTGCGGAGGTGAGGGAAGAGGCAAAACAGGCGGACTGCACGACGTAAGGGTGCGGTCGCCGACGAGGGGGGAAAAGCGGAAGTGTACGTGGAAGAAGTGAAGAGTGCGAACCTGCGGTGCGATCTCACAGAAGGGGCAGCTGTAGCGATCCTACGGTGCGATCTCGCGGATGAGTATGCGGAAAAGCAAAGAGGGTGAACCTGAATGTGCGGTGCTGAGATACAGAGCAACGGGTACGCGCAACGGTAGTGTTAGCGGCAAGTCGGACCAAATTGTTAGTGAAATGCAAGGTAAGGTTACGTTGGGTCGTACTCCTCCAATTACCCAATTCTCAAGATAGAAATTGCACATTACAATAGTTATCCTCCCTCATATATATAGGGGGGCAATTACATAGTAATGATGTTGAAAAGGAAATATCAGATAAAAGGAAATATACGATAAAGAAAATATATGCTAAAAGGAAATATACGATAAATGAAATATATGCTAAAAAGAAAATGCAAGATAATGGGATAAAATGTCAGATCCAATCTAGCGCATCCTCAAGCCACGCCCGGTCCCCGTGCACGCCTCGTGTAAACCCTTGGGTAGTGCATGTCGAGGATAGGGTCTTTCACACTCATATAAACCCCTGGGGCTCCACAATGACCTTGTGGTCGAATTCCGGAAACTGGTCTTGATCTCCTCAAGGTTCCATGCGGCCTCTACGGTTGGTTGGCACTTCCACTGGAAGAGGACCTATCGCATTGTTCGTCCTTGAATGTCTTTGGTCTGTGTTCCCAAAACTGCTGCAGGCTAGTACCGGGGAACCGAATCAATGGCTAACCCGTCCGGTAGTGTAGCCTGAAGGGGATGATCCCCTTGGGCCCTTTTCAGCTGGGAGACATGAAAGACGGGATGAATTCGACAGTCGCTGGGGGGCTGCAGATGGTAGGCCACCTCCCCGATTTTCTCAAAGATCAGGAAGGGGCCAAAATAGAAAATCGAGAGCTTGGGGTGTAGTCGGCCGGTCAAGGAGCTATGTCTGTGTGGTCGCAATTTGACAAATACCTTCTAGCCCGACGAGAGTATCACCTCACGGCGATGATGATTGGCCTGCTGGATCATGCACTGCTGAGCTCGTACCAGATGGTGCTTCAGTTGGTGAAGGCCCTCGTCCCGGTCTTGGAGGTCGGCGACCGGGGTTTGTACTTGACATTCGCCAGGTAAGATACACGGTATCGGTGGGGGTGGGCGGCCGTAGATCGCCTGAAAGGAGGTGACTCTCGTGGGGGACTAATAGGACGTGTTCGTCGTGTTGTACCATAGCTTTGTCCATGCGAACCACTGCGTCCACTGTCGAGGCTGCTCTGTCACAAAACAACGCAGATACGCCCCAACACAACGGTTTAGGACCTCCGTCTTTCCATCTGTCTATGGGTGGTACGCGGTGTTGAACTGCACTTTGGTCCCGTGAAGACAGAACATCTTCTGCCAAAAGGAGCTCATGAAAACTGGGTCGCGATTGCTCACGATGGAACAGGGTAAACCGTGGAGGCGGGCGACCTCCCCAAAGAAAATCAGAGCAACTAAGCTAGCGGTGTAGAAATGACGAATCGGTATGAAACGACCGTTCACGATGGAACAGGGTAAACCGTGGAGGCGGGCCACCTCCCCAAAGAAAATCAGAGCAACTAAGCTAGCGGTGTAGAAACGACGAATCGGTATGAAATGTTCGTGCTTGGGCAGACGGTCCACCACCACAAGAAGACAGTCAAAACCCTGAGAGAGGGGTAGGCGGGTGAGGAAATCCATGCCAATATTTTCCCAGACCATATCAGGGATGGGTAGGGGCAGGAGGAGTCCAACTGGCGAGAGAGCCTGGTACTTGGCCTTCTGACACGTCAGACAGTTGGCCACAATTTGTTGTACGGAGCACATCATACCCCGCTAATACAGGGTAGACGCAAGTCAACGGTACGTGAGGTACGCACCAGAATGGCCCGCTGTCGAAGAAGCATGAAACTCACGAAGTAGACGAGGAATACCAGTAGAAAAGCTGATCTCCAATCATCCAAAAGGAGGGTGCGAACTCAGATCTCTCTGCGGATACCAGTGCGCCAACGAGCCTGGGAGATCGCTGCAAGGTTCTCATATGCTCTTGTCGGGACAAGGCGTCAACGATGGTGTTTGTCCTCCCCGTCTTGCACTCGATGGAGAACTGGTATCCCAAGAGTTTGGCAATCCAAACATGTTGTGCAGGCGTCGTGACCTTCTGAGTCCACAAGTGGCGCAAGCTGTGGTGATCCGTGCGCACCACAAAGGGCCGCCCAAGAAGATAGGGGCGCCAATGCTGAACGGAGAGAACAAGTGTCGGAAGCTCGCTGTCGTAAGCGGACCCCACATTCCGCCGACTGGAGAAGGCCATGCTGAAATAGGCGACGGGTCAACCCCCTGCATGAGGACCACCCCCACCCCCTTCCTAGAAGTGTCACACTCCACAACGAATGGATCAGAAAAGCCCGGCATGCCCAGGACTGGGGCTGATGCGAGCGTGTGTTGTAGGCCACGAAAGGCATACTGGGTCGCCTGGCTTTAAGAGAACGGTGCCCCCTTCTTGAGGAGGTCGGTCAGCGAGCGCACCAACGCCCCATAGTTGCGAATGAATCGTCGATAGTATTTGGTAAAGCCCAAGAATCCGCGCACCACTCTGATGTTCGTCGGAGTCGCCCACTGTAGGACCGTTTCCACCTTGGCCGGATCCAAAGCCAAACTAGCAACCAAGATGATGTGCCCAAATACTCGATTTGTGTCTACCCGAATAAGCACTTCTTGTGGTGGGCCACAAACTGGTGCTCCGCGAGAAGTTGAAGCATGGTGGCCAGATGATCCAGGGGGAGCTGCCAAGAAGAGCTATAAACCAACATGTCATCAAAAAAAATTACCAAGACAAACTTACGTAGATATGGAAGAAAGATGTCGTTCATCGTGGATTGGAACGTGGTTGGGGAATTAGTCAGACCGAAGGGCATGACTAGAAAATCATAATGACCGTTATGGGTGCGGAAAGCCATCTTGGGCACATCCTCTGCTCAGACCTGAATCTGGTGATAGCCCGAACGAAGATCCAACTTGGAGAAATAAGTCGCTCCTTGAAGTTCATCCAACAGCTCCTGGATGAGGGGAATCAGGTACTTGTCGGGGATGGTAAGCTTGTTCAGCTCCCGATAGTCCACACAAAATCTCCAGCTGTCATCCTTCTTTCGTACCAGGAGAACCGGGCTGGAGAAGGGGATTGTACTTGGCTGGATGACGCCAGTTGTAAGCATCTCGGCGACCATGGCCTCCATAGCAGTCTTCTGATCATGGCCAAAACGAAACGAGCGGACGTAGACGGCGGATATCCCCGGCTGTAGGACAATTGCGTGATCGGCGGCTCGTTTCGGGTGAAACCAGTACGGTCTAAGTTATCAAAGGCGCAAGGCGCAAAGGGACCCTGGAGCTTAGGCGCAAGGCGCAGGCGCGCGCCTGAGGCACGTGAGGTGCAAAAATGGGGGGAAAAGGAAATGGAGCGAATTGGACGCCCAATTCGCTGAAATGGGCGCCCAATTCGCTGAAATTGGGCGCCCAATTTCAGAATTGGGCGCCCAATTTCAGAGAATTGGGCGCCCAATTGGGGCCCAATCAGAGAATTGGCGCCCAATTTCAGAGAATTGGGCGCCCAATTTCAGAGAATTGGGCGCCCAATTTCAGAGAATTGGGCGCCCAAGTGCGCCTAGGGGTGCCTCGAGTGCGTCTAAGAACATGTTTTTGCTCATCGCAAATTTTTTTAAAAAACAAACACCTTGAAAGCCCAGGCGCGCCTGGGAGCCTGTAAGGCGCGCGCCTGGGGCACATCGCCCGCCTCAGCCGTGATGAGGCGCGGCGGGTAGCGCCTAGCCGCGCGCCTTGACAACTAAGCGTGCAATGCAGAAAAAATGGGTCGAGGTATGTCCAAGAGTAGCTGGATGTCGGCGTGCAGGGTGTACAGTGCTTGGGGAGTTGTTGTGCCACATGAGGACGCCGAAATCTGGGTTTTTCGTTTGCAGGAAGGAGCTAATCAATGCGCGCACCTAGGAGCGCCTGAAGCCGGGCGCAGCCCGCCGCGCCTTAGCACGGCTGAGGCGGGCGATGTGCCACAGGCCGCGCCTTATAGGCTCTCAGGCTCGCCAAAGAGGCGCGCCACCTATAGTCACTCAGGCGCGCTCAAAGGCGTGTCTGGGCCTTTTAAGGTTTTATTTTAAAAAAAATTATATGGGCGAAAACATGATCTTAGACGCACACGAGGCACACCCTAGGCGCATGTTGACGCCCAATTTGCTGAAAATGAGCGAATTGGGCGCCCAATTCGCTGAAATTGAGCGCCAATTCGCTGAAATTGAGCGAATTGGGCGCCCAATTCGGTGAAATTGAGCGAATTGGGCGCCCAATTCGGTGAAATTGAGCGAATTGGGCGCCCAATTCGCTGAAATTGTGCGAATTGGGCGCCCAATAAGCTGAAATTGTGCGAATTGGGCGCCAAAAGCTGAAATTGTGCGAATTGGGCGCCCAATTCGCTGAAATTGTGCGAATTGGGCGCCCCAATTCGTAGAAAATCTGCGGGCAAAAATCAGCAAATTGATGTTCAATTTGTACAATTTCAGCGAATTGGCCGCCCAATTCGCACAATTTCAGCGAATAGGGCGCCAAATTCGCTCAATTTCAGCGAATTGGGCGCCTAATTCGCTCAATTTCCATTTCCCCAATTTTTGCGCCACGCGTGCCTCAGGCGCGCGTCTGCGCCTTGCGCCTAGGCTCCAAGAGCCCTTTGCGCCTCGGTGCGTCTTGCGCCTTTGATAACTTAGGTGGGGGAACGAGCCAAGGACGCGTCTCCTTGTAGCCGGTGAGTGGCGCCCGACGCCTCGAAGATCGTGTTCAGGCGATCCCAATTGTGTTGAATGTCGCCTAACGTGCGCAGCCAGGCCACGCCAAGAATGACATCAAGGCCGCCAAGTTCGAAGACATAGAAATCCGCCGTACGCGAATAGGATCCGATCGTGAGGGGAATCCCAAGGCAATGGCCTGTCGTTGGATCCTGATGGCCATCACCGAGGCACACATGGAAGCCTGGGGCGGGTGTCACCGAAAGCTGCAGCTCCGTCACGAGGGCTTGGGAGATGAAGTTGTGGCTTGCCCCGCTGTCAATCATGAGAACTACTGAACGGTCATGAAGGAGGGCCCCCAGCTTCATGGTACATGGGCCGGTCATGCTCCAAGGCCTTAAAGTCGGCCATGTTGATGTCGTCTTCTTTGCCGCCAGGAGCATTTTGAAGTTTTTGTTCGGGCATATATGAGTAGAGGAGTAAGGACCTTTGCAGCAAAAGCAAAGAACCTTGTCGCGGAGGTCCAAATACTTGGCCTGAGAGATCCTATGGACTGGTATCTTGGTTCGGGGAGGTGTTGCGGGAGGTTGCGGTGGAGGCCAGCCGGGGGCACGAGAGGGCTCGAGCGGAAGACAAGGCGGAGTTTTCGGTGACCTAAATGAGCCGGTGCAGCTAGAATATGAGACGTCGACGGAGTGAAGTGTCGGGTTGGAGGGCAAGGTGGCAAAATCCTCTTTGACACAGCGAGCTTGTTCCATAACGCGAGTAAGCATAGTCAAATCATGCACCCGCAGACGGGCTCGGATGGTCCGCCGTAGGCCGGTAAGGAAGGTGCCAAGATAGTGATTTGCCAACAACCCGGGAAGGTGTGTGGCGACCTCAATGAAGGCATCGATGTAGGCATCAACGGTGTCCGTCTGACGAATGTTGCTTAGGAGCTCGAAGGGGTTTCCGGAATGGCACGTGTCGTAACGACAAAGCAGATCGTTCTTGAGGCTTGAGGGCCGCGCGGGGGAGAGTAGGGGTGGATTGGTGAACTCAACAAACCCAATAGAGGGTTGAGCCCTCTATGTAGATCATCGCCTGGGGCACTTTTTGGGCTTCCAGAGTGCCCTGGAGATCAAAGTATTGCTCTGTGGGGGCCAACCAGCCCAGAGGATCAGTATCATCGAACACCGGAATGTCGAGTCGGCAGAGGTGGGGAACCGACGGGTCTTTGAAGGGCGCAAAAACCCACAAAGGGTCGACGGTGCTGCCAAAAGATTGGACAGAGAGGGATGTCGGGGTCGGTGGCAGTAAGGGTGTAGCTGATCGAGCGGAAAGGGGCGAGTGAATCTCCCGGACTGCGGCTTGGAGGTCGGAAAGAGTCGTGTCAACTTGATCCATGCAGTTGGAAAGTCCTTCCACTGAGGGAGGATTGTTCCTGTCATGAGCCACCATTCCGCGTGTCAAGGGTATGCGCGGAGGTGAGGGAAGAGGCAAAATAGGCAAACTGCACAGCGTAAGGGCGCGGTCTCCGACGAGGGGGAAGAAGCGGAAGTGTACGTGGAAGAAGCGAAGAGGGCGAACCCGTGGTGCAATCTCGTGGAAGGGGCGGTTGTAGCGATCCCGCGGTGCGATCTCGCAGACGAGTACGCGAAAAAAGCGAAGATGGCGAACCGGAATGTACGACGCTGAGAGACGGAGCAGCAGGTATGCGCAACGGTAGTGTTAGCAGCGTGTAAAGCGGTAGGTCGGACCAAATTGTTAGTGAAACGGAAGGTAGGGTTACACTGGGTCGTACCCCTCCTCCAATTACTCAATTCTCAAGATAGAAATTGCACCTTACAATAGTTCTCCACCATATATAGGGGGCAATTACATAGCAATAATGTTGAAAAGGAAATATATGCTAAAAGGAAATATACGATAAAGGAAATATATGCTAAAAAGAAATGCAAGATAACGAGAATAAAGTCCCAGATACAATCAAGCGCATCCTCAAGCCGCACCCGGTCTCCGTGCGCACCTCGTGTAAACCCTTGCGTAGTAGCACTTGTTGAGGATGGAGTCTTCCGCACTCGTATCAGATTTTTATGGGAATATTAAGAAAGTGAAATAATTACACAAACAAATCAATATTCTCAAACAAAGTCATCTTATATTCAATAAGGAAGAATCAATACTGTTGGAAAAGCCCACTTAACATTAGGCCCATTTGTATAGCATTTATTGCTTTTTCTCTCCTCTCTTTAGTCCCACATTGTGTATAGGACTTTTCTCTCTCTTTCTCTCATCTATATATTTGTACTCATTCTTTGTATTTGTATTGAGTGGACATATATACAAGGTTGGCTTTCTCCATTTCTACATGGTATCAGAGCCAGGTTCGACTCTCCTGCGGACTCCCTCTTCTGTCCGCCCAGCAGCCTGCGGTCTCTGCGGCCTCCCTTGTCCAGTCCGCACCCTCTAGTCGCATCTCTCCTGCGGCCTCACTTTTCCTGTCCGCTTCCTCTCCCGTGGATCCACTTCGTCCCCCCCTCTCTCCCTATCTCCTCAGGCCCCCTCCTTTTATAGCCATCCTGTGGGGTCCACTGCTTCCCCTTGTCCGCTGCGGCCTCCTCCTGTCCGCCGCGACCTCGGCGACCTCTCTCCTTGGTCTCCTTCATCCGCCGTTCGCGCTGCGTTCGCCAGCTCGCCAGATCGCCAGCTCGCCAGCTCGCCAGATCGCCAGCTCGCCAGCTCGCCAGCTCGCCAGCTCGCCAGCCCGCCAGCCCGCCAGCCCGCCAGCTCGCAAGTCAGCCCCGGCGTGTCCTCTCTTATCAGTTCTCTCCAGTCCGCCGCGGTCTGACCCAGACCGCCGCGACCTGAACCAGCCCGCATCATCCTCCAGCTCGCCGCGACCTCATCCAGGTCGCCGCGTCCTCTCTCAGTCCGCTCTCTGTTTGCTTCCTCTAGCTGCTGCCTCCAGCCCGCAGCGGTCTTCTCCAGCTCGCTGCGGCCTCCAGCCCGCTGCGGTCATCTCCCTCCCGCTCGCTGCGGCCTCCAGCCCACTGCGGTCTCATCCAACTCGCTGCGGCCTCCTTCCAGCTCGCTGCGGCCTCCTTCAAGCTCGCTGCGGCCTCCATGTCTACATCTGCAGACTCCGTCGGTACGGCAGTTCCTCCTGAACGCCCGGCCTCTCTACCAGAAGTCCGAGACGAGCTCCGGATCACCACAATTTCGCTCAATGGCAAGAAGAACTTTGTGGAATGGGCACACTCAGTTCGCCGTGTCCTTCAGTCCAAGGGATTCCTTCATCATCTGAACCCAGACCGTTATGTGGTGTCCTACTGAGGAGTGGTTACGCAATGATGGGCGTGTGCAGACTTGGCTCCTCAACTCTCTTGATGGCGAATCTTATCGTCTGGCCATGTATCATGAGACGGCCAAAGGCATGTGGGACGAGCTACACACCCTCTACTCCGGCAAAGATAGTCTCCACCATCTCTATGATATCATCACCGCTCTCCAGGCCCTTGACAGCAGTGACGCCACCGACTTGACATCCTTTGTTGCTCAAGCCCGGTCTCTGGTTGAGGCTTGGATCCACCATCAGCCTCCCACTCTAGATCTCGCTGCTCAACGTACCCAGAAGGAAGCTGTGGGTATCGCCATGATGATGGCCCGGGTACCCCCTCATCTTCACAGTGTCCGGGCTCACATCCTCTCCTCTACTGTTACACCGTCCTTTTCCGACGTGTGCTCAATGCTTCTCAAAGTCTCCCCGCCTCCGGATGTTCCCGGACTTCCTTCTCCGGCTCTTGTTCAACAGCACCTGCTCCCTTACTACCTCTTCCCCCCTCTGCCCGTGGTGGCCGCTCTGACTCTCGCGGCCGGGGGTCGCGGTGGCCGGTCTAGGCCTCAATGCTCGTTCTGTGGTAAAGTTGGTCATCTTGAGGCCACTTGCTTTCGCAACATGGGCCGTCCGCCTCGTCCACATGCCTCTGCTGCTACTACCGACTCTGCCTCCTCTCGTACTGAGCTCGACGAGGTTCGTCTTCAGCTCCAGCACCTTCATGGCTTGCTCAGCCGTCCGCCTGCCTCGGTTGCCTCTGCTGCTCTCTCTCCAATGAGGTATCGCCTGCCTCTCCTCTGGCACGCGCTGGATCCTTGATTCTGGTGCCACTCATCATATCACCTCTGTTAAGCCACCACAGTACTTGTCTTCACCTCACCCGAAGTACATTACTGTTGCTAATGGGGCGTCGGTTCCCGTCTCTGGATGTGCTGATATTTCTCTCACCTCTTCTCTCTCCTACGCTCGGCTCTACATGTTCCGGGCTCTCCTTTCAACTTACTCTCTGTCGGTCGCCTTACTACTGATTCTAATTACTCAGTGACATTTACTTCTTCTTCTTTTCTCATACAGGATCAGCAGACGCAGACTATCATTGGTAGAGGACGGCTGCAGAATGGGCTCTATCTCCTTGACGACTCTCCTACTGTCCTCGCATCTACCTCCTCTTCGGATTGGCATCGCCGTCTGGGACATGCTCCTCTTCCAGTCCTCCGGAAGGCCCTTCCTGATGTCACTCTCCCTGCTTTTCGTTGCGACACATGTATTTTGGGCAAACAGCCCCGTTCTTCTTTTCCCCCTCATTGTACTCGGAGCTCCGCTCCTTTTATTTTAGTACACTCCGATATATGGGGTCCGTACAAAGTTACTAGTATTTCTGGCTATCGCTATTTTCTTACTTTTATTGATGATTACTCTCGCATGACATGGTTATATCTCCTTCGGGATCGCTCTGAACTTCCCCGCGTATTCCGGGCTTTCATCTCGAGACCCGCACTCAGTTCTCTGCGCCTATTCGCACTATTCGTACAGACAATGCGCGGGAGTACACCAGCCATACGTTTGCCACTCTCTGCTCTGAATTCGGCATTCTTCACCAAACCTCCTGTCGTACACTCCACACAGAATGGTGTCGCCGAGCGCAAGAATCGTCACCTTCTTGATGTCGCTCGCTCGCTTATGCTTCAAATGCAGGTCCCCAAACCGTACTGGAACTACGCTCTCTCCACTCCACGGCTTGCTTCCTCATCAACCGCCTCCCGTCTTCCGTCCTCCAGTATGCTACTCCCTTCAGCCTCCTCTTTCCCACAACTTCGCCTTTTCCTCTTCCGCCACGGGTGTTTGGGTGTACCTGCTACGTTCACCACCTCGGTCCCTCCACGGACAAGTTGGACCCTCGTGCCACCAAGCAGATCTTTGTCGGGTACTCGCGCACTCAGAAGGGTTATGTATGTTATTCGCCTACTACCCGCAAGGTTACTGTCTCGCCTGACGTAACTTTCCGTGAAGATCTTCCTTTCTTCCCTGCTCCGGATATCGCTCTGCTTCCCGCTCCCGTCGTTCGTCCTATCATTCCTGCTCCTCACTCCTCAACCTCTCTCCCTTCACCACCTCCGGTCCGTCCACCACCCCCGGTTATCCGGGTCTATTCTCGTCGCTCTCCTCATTCTGTGGCTCCTCTGCAGTCGGCTTCGCCCTCTGGTGCTCTGCTCCCTGCTGCTCCGGCTCCCGTCTCCACCGCTCATCCGATGGCGAACTACGTCTCGCTCCATCGCCTCTCCCCCTCTCTTCTTCACCTTGCCACCTCCTTATCTTCTGTTTCAGTCCCTAACTCTTTGCAGAGGCGCTTCACCATCCTGGCTGGCGGGCTGCCATGGACGAAGAAATGACGGCCCTTTGGGCCACCAGACCTGGGTCTTGGTTCCCTTACCTCCCGGTCAGCACCCGGTTGGATGCAAATGGGTCTTCGTCATCAAGCATGCTCCGGATGGCACTATTGCCCGTCTGAAGGCCCGTCTTGTGGCCCGGGGCTTCACACAACAGGAGGGCCTCGACTATGAGGAAACATTCTCTCCGGTGGCCAAGCTTAACACTGTCCGCGTTCTTCTCTCCGTCGCGGTACACCGCCGCTGGCCTCTTCATCAACTTGATATCAAGAACGCCTTTTTGAATGGCGACCTTCAGGAAACTGTCTACATGCGCCAACCGCCCGGGTTTGAGACCACGGGGGAGTCTCGGGTCTGTCTTCTCAAAAAGTCAATTATGGTCTCAAACAGTCCCCACGGGCGTGGTTTGACAAGTTTAGCAAGGTGGTTCGGGACATGGGGTTCACTCGGAGCTCTGCAGATTTCTCCTCTTTACCCGACACCGGGCCACTGGCACCGTTCTTCTGTTGGTTTATGTTGACGACATCCTTCTCACTGGGGATGACTCAAGGGGATCAAGACGTCAAACAACAACCTGAGCACTGTTTTTCAGACTAAAGATCTGGGGAAACTTCGCTACTTCCTTGGTCTCGAGATCGCCCGGCGGCCGGACGGGTTGGTACTCTCCCAACGAAAGTACTGTCTCGATCTTCTCAAAGATGCTGGTCAGTCTGGTTGCAAGCCAGCATGTACCCCGATGGAGGCAAATCACAAATTATGCGCTCATGCTTCGGATGACGATTTGCTACTTCCGAACCCGGTAATACTATCGACGCCTTGTGGGCAAGTTGATCTATCTAACAGTCACAAGGCCAGATATATCATTTTGCAGTTGGAGTTGTCAGTAGGTTCATGCATGCCCCCCGGGCTTCTCATCTCCAAGCGGTTGAACGGATTCTCCGATACCTTAAGGGAGCTCCAGGCCAAGGGCTGGTTTACAAAACCTCCGACTCTGCTCCCGCATTGGTTGCCTATTCTGATGCCGACTATGCAGGTTCCCTGGACGATCGAAGGTCAACTAGTGGGTTCTGTACGTATTTTGGTGGGCATCTTATTACTTGGAAGAGTAAGAAACAAGCTGTGGTGGCTCGTTCCTCTGCAGAGGCTGAATACAGATCGATGGCCTCAGTTGTTTCAGAACTCACATGGCTTGAAAGTCTCCTCACTGACCTGGGAGTAAAACTCCCCTCCTCTGCTGTTCTATTTTGTGATAGTCAAGCCGCCATACACATCGCAAAGAATCCGGTCTTTCATGAGCGCACAAAACATATCGAGGTTGACTGTCACTTTGTTCGTGAAAAGGTTCAACTGAAGAAACTTGAATTAAAGCATGTTCCAGGAACTGATCAAGTTGCCGACATCCTCACAAAGGCCTTATCAAGCACTCTGTTCTACCAATGTTTGTCCAAGCTGGGGGCATATGACCTATATACGCTCCAGCTTGCGGGGGAGTGTTGGAAAAGCCCACTTAACATTAGGCCCATTTGTATAGCATTCATTGCGAGAATTTTTCTCTCCTCTCTTTAGTCCGCACATTGTGTATAGGACTTTTCTCTCTCTTTCTCTCATCTATATATTTGTACTCATTCTTTGTATTTGTATTGAGTGGACATATATACAAGGTTGGCTTTCTCCATTTCTACAAATACAAAATACTCGCAACCACGAGGATCCAGTGGTTGGAAGTGGCAACGGACATATGTCACAAATAGTCGATGGCCTCAGTAGTAGAAACTGGGGTGGAATCATTCGTAATACTCGGGGTTTGGTGGTCCCTAGCAAGAGGGGGCGACGGTTGTGGGAAAGGGACAGAAGTGACAGTGGTTTATTGTAGGAATAAGAGGGCAGTAGTCGTGGTTTTTGACTGAGCTTAGTGAAGTATTGGAGATTTGTTGTGGTTGCGGGGTAGGTGTGCGGTTCGTGGTTCGTTGGATCTGGGCGGTTTGCGGCAAAAGCGGGTAGGAGAGGGATGCGATGGTGTTGTTAGGGATAGTCGGCAGGATCTAGGCGCTTGTGGTAGAGATGGGAAGCGGGGTAGAGACGTACAACAGGGTATGGGTGTAGGTTCTTATGACAGTAACGAGGATGAAGCCTGAAGCGTGTCGTAGAGGAAGGAGATGGGCAGTTTGTGATGGTATCATGCAGTTAGCATTACAACTGCATGGGTGCTACAAAATTTGGATGGTTCCACGGTAGTGGGGTTCCGAGAGAGGGTAAAATAGGAAAAAACTGAAAAGGAACCAGAACGTCGCACCCAGGGGGTTGGGCCAAGGACTCGGGTCGAGGCATGACAATTTGAAGACCGATAGTGTAAACATGTTGTTATGGACCGACACATTCAAGGGCCTAATCTCGCCGGTCGAGCCCACAACATGGGTTGCGGCCCAACACACTCAGCCCTTCTCCGCACGTATTTTCGGTGCGACGGGTTGTTGAGGCGGGGGCTCGATCCCCCGACCTCCATGATGTAAGCTCGCTAGCTCACATCACCAACTGAGCCGCGGATCAGTTGGTGATGTGAGATAGCGTTAAGAGCTTACATCAAGGAAGTCGAGGGATCGAGCCCCGCCAAAACAGCCCGTCGCATCGAGAACACATGAGGATAAGAGTTGGGTGTGCTGGGCCGCGGCCCATGTTGTGGGCTCGACCGGCGGGATTAGGCGGGTGAATGAGCTGGTCCAAAACGTCAAAATGTGCATTTTGATGTTATGGATCGACTCATTCATGGGTTTAATCCCGTCGGTCGAGCCCACAACATGGGCCGCGGCCCAGGCTGCCCAGCACACTCAACCCTTCTCCGCACGTGTTCTCGATGGGATGGGTTGTTGAGACTGAGGCTCAATCCCCTGACCTGCTTGTTGTAAGCTCTTAACGCTAGTTCACATCACCAACTGAGCGGTGTTAAGAGCGTACATCAAGGAGATCGGGGGATCGAGCCCCCGCCTCAACAACCCATCGCACCGAGAACATGTGAGGAGAAGGGTTGGGTGTACTGGGTCGCGGCCCATGCTGTGGGCTTGACCGGCGGGATTAGGCCCGTGAATGAGCCGATCCATAACACATGTCTGAATCTATAGCGATTGTTGTGAGGCTGAAGAACAGAACGATGAGGTTTTAAGTATTGGTGAGGTGGGACAACCCGGGGAAATGTCGGTGCAAAGCGGTTATATCTATTTATAACCAAATCTTTTCTACAAGTAATTATTTTTTTACTCTTATTTTATCAATAATAAATTTCATCCTCTAAGGACCGTAGATACCATTAAATCTTTCATGAAATTTACGTAAACCATTGGGGTAGCGGATTTTGCAAAGAGAGGGACTATATTTTAAAACATAGGAGGGAAAAATGTAACAAAGGTAAACCATAAGGAGGTGAAGTGGACTCCACCCATTTTTATAAACTCATGAAATTGTTTACAAACAAATATGAACAAAAATGAAACAGTACAGAATGCAGAGAATATCTTACGTTGACAGGCCATGGGAAATGAAAGTGTCTAGACATCTGGAACTTCTCCATATCATAATCTCGTACTCCACAATCATTATTTGAAGCCATAAAATGAACAGCACCGCTGAAAGAAATTAGCTATCATGAACATTAGTTGATTAAAAAAACATATAGACAACAAAACATGTAAACCAACCTAGATGCATTATATATTTCAACTGCATTAGTTATTGCATTGTCATCATACGTTGTCCTACAACAAAAGGATATCCCAGGACGGTCCAAGTACTGCAATTTACATCAGAATTAGAAGAACATCAGTGATCTGAACCACAAAAGGTCTGCTGCTTCAAAATCTTGAATTGGTTGGAATTTAGGTTCTTGTTTATGACAAGATAAAATGTTAGTATATGATTACAAAAAAACTACACTGCAAGTTTGCATAATTATAGGGACCTCCCATCTATTTCTTAAAATTAGCAAGATCTCTCCTCTAAGTTTATATTGTTAATATACACGTACACAAATGTAAACGTAGAGGGGAGGTGTTGGAAATTTTAAAAATAGCCTAGAATTATGCAAAGTTGGAGGGAAATTCCCTAGAATTATGCATCCAACCTAAAATAATTTAGTTAAGACGGACTCGAGATACAAGTGCACAAAGTTTCATGAGTTTCTTGATGTGATATTATTCTGAAGGTGCCTCCCCATATGAAGGGTCTTTGTCCTCTTAACATGTGGATTTCTTTTTCTTGTTTAATAGGGTGATGTGAGATTGAATTGTAAGATCTGTCCTGATACCATATTAGAATCGATCAATTACATAAAACCAATTGGGGTAGGTTGAGAGGCCCATGCTCTAATTAAATGCACAATATTCTATAAGTTTCTCGAGGTGCGACTATTCACAAGTCACAACAGTAACTAAACATTGAAACCATTTCTTCTACTATATAAATTATAATAACCTGAATAATAATTTCTGAGATGGAATACGAGATGACATGCATCAGTTATAAATCATCTACATATGCAGGAAATTTAATTGATGAGAAATGATATCAGCTGAGAAATGGTACCAACAGTAAATGTTTAATGTCAGGCCGCACGGGCATCATAATCATTGATAGCTTCATTGCACAGCCCTCCAACTGACAATCTGCCTAATATCAAACTTCATGATCATGATGCCTCAACTCTTTCAATCAGTGGAAATAAAAAATCAAGACAATACACAGACTGATAATCAGCAAAGAGAATAAACTTGAGATCACTCTTCCATTGATGGCCTCTCATACTCATTTCCCATAATAAGAATAATAATAAGTATATGTACATATCTTCAAACAAGCTTTTAAAAACTGAACCGAACCGGCAAGAATACGCATATACCTTCTAAAAAGCTTTTAAAAACCAGACCGGACCGACAAGACTATGCATATATGCTCTAACAAGCATTTAAAATCAGGCAGGACAGTAGAACTGCTTAGATCATGAACCAATTCAATGGCCAAACAGATCGTGAACCGTTTCATTGATTGGTGCGATCAGCTCTCCTAAAACCGCTTCAACCAAGAATTTGTAACGACCTGAAATAAAAATCCGTATAAAATATTTTGAGTTATATGCCCGATGATGAAAAAGGCACATTAACATTTTGATGAATTAATTTCTCCATTTTTGTTTCATTTTATTTGATTATTTATTACATTTACTTTAAATTCTTTTGAGTGTGGACTTGAGTAATGGGCCTTTTGATATGGGCTTGAATAGAAGGGCTGGCTTTGTGTTGGGCTGGCTATTATGGTTGCTGGCTGGTTTGTTGTGCTGGTTGTATTTTGGGTTGGTGGCTGAATTGGTTTGCTGGTTGTATAAGTGTTGGCTGGGTATGTAATTGAGCTCGATTAAAAGACACCTGGAGCGGTGCATTGGCACGATCTTGCCGCTAGTCGCTTCTTTCACTGTTATAAAATGAGCCCAGGCTGCTTCTTCTCTCGCACTGCTATTTGTCGTCTTCCTGCTTTTGCGATTTCCGACAATTTACCCTTCTTGCTGCTCTGTGTCAACAGAGGAAAGCTTCTTCATCTTCTTCTACTCCATCTCCTTTTTTTGTACCTCCCACCGACGGCAGCTGGGTCAAGCTTCATGTGCCGATGCTGCTCCGCCTCTGTCGCTGTTGTGCCGCCGATTCATCTAGGCCGGCGACTCTGCTGTGCCAAATAGAGCTGTTGTTGCTTCACTCTTCTTCTGTTAGGGCTGTTGCTGCCGTTCTTCTTCTGCTACTGTTACTGCTCCAAGGTTTCTTCTTCTTCTTTTTCTAGCCGATTACTTCTCTGCTCCTTCTTCTTCTTCTTCTACTGTTGTATCTGAGTACTGCCCTAATTCTCTTTGCTTATCCTGACTTCTGCTATTCTTCAATTGTTGTCTCTGCTGCTGATTCAGGGTTACTGCTGCTCCCGAGTTGCTCCTGTGTAGCTGCTGTCGCTGCAAAGTTGTTGCTGCTCCTTGTAGCTGCTGCCTCCCTGCTGCTACGTCCAAGCCACTGTCTTTTTCTTTCCTTTGGCTGGTTTGTTTATTTCCTCTCTATTTGGTGAATTACTTTTGGACTGTTTTGAGTATAGCTGATTTTGGGGACTGATATGGGTTGAATACCAAATTTTACAAGGGGGGGGTTACCCAATTACTTAGGCTTTGCTGGACAGAAATTTGGAGGGGACGGATGTCCATTTGGGGGCTGGTTTAGTCCATTTACACAATCAGAATGTGACGCAGCCCAAATAAAAAGTATGTATCATTTTAGTGGTTCCCAGGACTCAAAAAGAAGAGGACGGCGTCACAAGATAATCGTGATAACAATGACAATAAAAGTGTGGATAAAGGCAAAGCTGTGGTAAGCTTCTTATTTCATGAATTCGTTTTATTCAAGTAATTTTCTATTTTGCTTTACTTTCTGAAATCACCAATGTCTGTGCATATGCGTTTAACTCATTAAGATATCACTAAGAAATAAATGTGGGCGAGGGAAAAATGTGAAGCGATATAACTATCTGAGGGGATGTTTTATTTAAAACATTTTTTCTTTTATACGTCAAGAACAAAATAATAAAATTCGGCATAGGAAAATGTGATGGTTTCGAATCCTATGATGTAGAGGAATCTACGGATGGATTCACCAGTAGGGGTGAGCCTACGGAAAGCCCTTAAGTGGGAAACCCTTAAGTGGGTAGTGGACAAAAAGATGCATCACTGGAGCATTTTTCATTTTATGTAACTAAAATTAAGGGGTAATTCAAGGATCGGTATTGAGAATTATCAAATGATTGCTTTCCTATACTGTATGCATATTGTTATTATCTTCATTGTTTGCATGTACAACGTTTCATGAAATACTTATCTCACATAATCATAATTTTTTTGACTAACCCGTTGTAGACCTATTTTTTTAGGCAACAAGAGCGTCTCTCAGTGCTCCTAAGAAAATCCCTCCAGAAGAGTTAGCGAAGGTATGACTAAAGATCTTCGTAGGCATTGGAGAAGTTTACATAAAGCATAAGGACTCCTGTAATGGGCGGACCCACCTTAAGGTTCCTGAATCCCGTTTCTCCTTCAGATTTCTGGCGGTGTTTGGGCGATTCCGAACTTCCGCTGTTCTTTCTGATTTCTGGCGGCTTGGGTATGGTATATTGGTATGAATTTGTTTTTTTTTTGGTTTTTTTTCACTTTCCAGCGATTCAGGTAGGTTAATAATTTAGAAATTCGTTAGGGGATTAGCTTAAATCTTGTGGATTTGTGCCTCTTAGCCTTAGGGATGACTTTATAGAGAGCAGGGGAGCAGCCGAGCAAAGAGGCGACGAGGGCAGGTCGGATCCAGTTCTTTTTAGGGATGGCTTTGTTTTTTTTTTGGTTTTTTTTTGTTCTTCTCTTGTTGTTCTGCCGTTCCCATATTTCTTCTGTCTGGCTGCTCCCATAGACTCATAGTCCCATGAAACTTATGAGCAATATATAACAAACGATAAGACATTTGTGTTGATCCTAATGAATTTGTGTTGAAACTGATGAGACAAAAAACTCTTTGATAAAGGCCAAAGCAATGACTCATCAGTTTTGTTCTTATTGTTTTTAGGGATCAACACTTTTTTCTCATCAGTTTCATGGGACTCATAGTCTTAACGAGGGCAGGTCGGATCCAGTATATAACATTGTCATTGCTTTGGCCTTTATCAACACTTTGCAATCGCTTTGGCCTTTACCAAGATCTTTGATTTCCATCTTATCATTTTTTTGCCTTTATCAATTTCTAACACTCAGTAATTTACTTTTTTTGCAGTATATAACACTTTGTTTGCTCAAAAAAGATCTTTAGAGAATCAAAGATTCAGGTCAATCTCTTTTCATTGTTAGACTTTTTTCATTGTTTTGGACATTTGGATTTGGTTATGTGAAATTGAAATGATAATTTGATTCTGTTAAGCATTTAAGTATAGACGTGTAGTGATATTTTGATTTATTAAGTTTCTTTCCTTTTTTTATATGTGAAATTCGATGGAGAAGTTTTTTTCAAAAGTAGGATCAAATTAAACTTCTGAAGAATTACAAATGACAGTTTCTTGTGGTAAAAGAAATCGAGTTGAGTTTGATTTAGGGAATTTACCAGGAGATCCAAGATTGAGACAACCTATAAACTCATATGATGTAAATCTTCAAGACATGATAAGAAGGAAGTACTTGCAGAATGGTCCTATTCAACCTTTATTACAAAATTTTTCACTAACAGAAATTGGACAGAAAGCACGTCGTTTCAATAAGAACTGGTTTAATGAGTTTAAAGACTGGCTGGAATATAGCATAGATAAAGATGCTGCATATTGTCTTTATTGTTACATCTTTTCACAAAAAGGTTGTGAGCCTA
Organism: Platanthera guangdongensis; assembly: GCA_039583875.1. Classification (NCBI taxonomy): domain Eukaryota; kingdom Viridiplantae; phylum Streptophyta; class Magnoliopsida; order Asparagales; family Orchidaceae; genus Platanthera; species Platanthera guangdongensis. The sequence continues at coordinate 12,211,072 of CM077152.1, forward strand.
CCTTTGTAAGTCATGATTTTAAATACTGGAAAGATAGAACTATACTAGAAAAACACATTGAAAACCATAATAGTGGGCATAATAACTTTAAGAAGATGTGCGTAGCTTTGATGAATCAAAAACAAGGTATTGAAGTTGAATTTAATAAACAAGATGAAATACAAAGTTCTCAATAACGTGCTTGTTTTTCTGAATCGATTGATTGCATACGCTTTCTTTTACGACAAGGGTTGGCTTTTCGAGGACATGATGAGTCAAAAGAATCTAGCAATCGCGGGAATTTTTTTGAACTGTTAGAATTTCTTGCATTGCATAGTAATGAGATAAAGTCAGTGGTATTAGAAAATGCTTCTATCAATTGGTAACTAGTATCTCCAAAGATCCAAAAGGAAATTGTTTTTTGCATTGCAAACGAAGTAACTAAAACTATTGTTAAAGATATTGGAGATAATTGTTTTACTATTTTGGTTGACGAATCGCGTGATGTATCCACCAAAGAGCAAATGGCCGTTGTTTTACGTTATGTGAATATCAAAGGTTTCATTATGGAGCGTCTCCTTGGGTTTGTTCATGTTATAGATACAACTGCTTTATCATTGAAGAAAACCATTGATAATTTATTTGTAAAACATGGCCTAAGTATTTCAAAATTATGTGGGCAAGGTTATGATGGTGCTAGCAATATGAGAGGTGAGTTCAAAGGACTTAAAACATTGATTTTACAAGAGAACAGTTGTGTTTTCTACATTCATTGTTTTACTCATCAACTTCAATTGATACTAGTAGCTGTGGCAGAAGAGCATTGTGAAGTTGTAGAGATTTTTACACTTATTAATCTTGTGTTGAATGTTGTTGGGGGCTCTTGTAAACGTCGTGATTATATTAGAGCATTACAAATTGATCGAGTTGCTAAAGAGCTTGGTTGCGGGGATTTAGAAAGTGGTCGAGGGGCAAATCAACCTCTTGAATTGAAAAGGCCAGGAGACACGCGATGGAGTTCACACTTTGCTACAATTTTAAATTTTATTTGGATGTTCTCGCCTATTATTGAAGCACTTGAATTTATCAAAGTTGATGGATCAAATGGAAATCAAAGAGAAATGGCAAACAATCTAATTAAAAGTCTCTTGACTTTTTATTTTATATTCCTGCTGCATTTAATGAATAATATTTTAGTCAAAACACATGAGCTATCACAAGCTTTACAGAAGAAAGATCAAGATATTGTTAATGCAATGAAATTTGTAAAGTTTTCAAAACAATTGCTGATTAATTTAAGAAATAATGATCTTGAATGGAACAATTTTATGGGTGAGATTTCATCTTTTTGCACTAAGCAGTGTATGGAAGTGTCAAATATGGATGAAAAATATATTCAAGTAGGAAGATCAAGGCGCAATGAAAGAGATATTACAAATTATCATCATTTTCATGTTGAAATCTTCAATACAGTGCTCGATTTGACATTGAATGAGTTAAATGACCGATTTAATGAAATGAATACTGAACTGCTTTTATGCGTTTCTTGTCTTGACCCATGTGATCAATTTGTTTCATTTGATAAACAAAAGTTGATTCGTCTTGCACAATTATATCAATCAGATTTTACATCAATTGAATTACAAATACTTGAAGTACAACTGGATATATACATCATGGACATGTTGTCTATGTCAACCGACAAATTATCTTATTGTAAAGGAATCAGTGGACTTTTCCAAACATTCGTAGAGTTTAAAAAACAAGATCACTATCAATTGGTCTTCAAGCTTTTGAAATTGACATGTCTTCTATCGGTTGAGACTGCCAGTGTTGAAAGAATGTTCTCTGCCATGAAAATTATAAAGAATCGTTTACGGAATAAAATGAAAGATGAATGGATGAATAACTGTATGATAGTTTATATTGAAAAAGATGTTGCTAATACTATTAGTAATGAGACTCTCATTACACAATTTCAGAATGTGTCAACGAAAAGTGGTTTGTTGAACGGTATGAAAATCTTACTTTTATTTTAAAAATTTTATTTACTCTTTTGAATAATTCAATCTTGTAAATCTAGTTAATGTCATTTTTTGCATGCACAGACATTTTTTTTATATTTCACAAATTGGCGAGCAAGTTATTAGGATTTTGGAGTTTTCCTATGTCAATGCTTACGAACAAGGTATTATAATTTTGTGTATTTTTGCATATGTTGCTCTTTATTTATAAATTTATGGGAGTTTATAATTTCGACCTCATTATAATTTTGACTTCATTATAAATGACGTAATATTTACATCATTTATTTATAATTTATAAATATATGTGTCCGGGCTTAGCGAAAATCCTAGTTCCGCCCATGACTTCTATAGAGATCCGTACTGTGACTTTTGTATTGAATACAAGTAGTACTCATGTATTTCTTTTCTTTTATCAAATGTTGTAACAATAATAAATGACAGAATAAAGTACTGGTGTTTATGCTCTTTGTACTATGTTATTAAATGCTGATGTGATTCTTTTTATTCAAAAATGTTGTCTGATTCTTGAATCATTTGAAGAACCCGAAAATTGGGTCTCTACAAAATCAGCCTGGGTTTCTGAGCCAGTACAAATAATTTATTTTGTCCAAAACTGAATTTTCTGCAAAAACAAGATTTGAACCTGAGACCTTACAATTTGAACCTGAGATCTTAAGATTTGAACCTGAGATCTTAAGATTTGAACCTGAGATCTTAAGATTTGAACCTGAGACCTTAGCCAAAGGTATCAACCTGCTATTTTAGTCTATATCATAATAACTAATAAATATATTATACAGTTACAAAATTATATACAAAATATTAATACATAATAGATATAAATATATATAATATAACGAGTGCTCGACAAGGCTCCGCACCTACCCGGCAAGCGCGACAGTACCCGGCCGGCGACGGCGGGCTTCGCCCGCCCCCGGCTCGATGCTCTCGGGCGGTCTTCGGCCGCATCCAGGCAGGCTTCGCCCGCCTCCGCACAAGCTTCGCTTGTGCTCGATGTGTCTGCAGTATGCGACCGCAACATATACATAGGAGTACTCAAAATGACCGTACAAAAATATAAATCAATATTACAACAATTATTTTGCAAAAAATATATTATTTGATGTAAAACAAATATTTTCTCTCCCTCTCTTTAAATCCCTCCCTCTCTCTCCATCTCTGCCACAAACACTCCCCCTCTCCTCTCTTTCTTTCTCTCTCGATATATATAATAATATATATTAATATATAATAAGATATATATAATATTATGCCCGCCGCCCTCTCTTTGCTCTCCCTCTTTCTCTCTCTCCCTCTCTTTCTCGCTCACTATCCTTCGTGGGCAGGGCTAGTGTTTTTTTATTTTTTTAATAATTAAATAACGGATGGCTGCAAAAATATCATGCCAGATTGGATGGTTCGAATTGTTGGTGTTACCATGATGATCTAGAAGTGGTCAAACAGATAGTTTCACTGTCAACGCGACATGAGCCTACATGGTGGCACATAAGAGCATTTGAAGAAGTTGGAGTAATGGACTGTGTTGGTGTTACCCCGATTCGTCGAGACATCTCGAGTCATCTCGACGAATATGTCTTGAGCTAATTCCATGGGTTGAGAGCCTGCCGATAGCGATGAATTTCTATCAGTTTATTCCTTTGGGTATAAATAGAAGATGCTTTAGGGTTTTTCCGAAGTGCACTGTGCTAAGCCCGAGAGAATCACGAAGAGCTGATGGAAATCGTTTCTGGAAGTTCTGATCCCGTCGCAGTCGCCGTCGCTTAGCCCGATTTTAGCGCCCGTCGCCGCCGCCTCTTCTGGAGCAGATTTAGCAGTCTGTGAAGACGCAGAGTTCTTTTTGTTCTCATTCCCGGATTTCGTTTGACGAAGTGTCGGCGTTCTCCCGTTCGTATGGATTACTGTAGAGCCGCATATTTGTTTTTGTGTGAACTCACTGGCCGGCAAGAAACCTACCTTTTGGAGCATCTTGGTTGAGTGCCGACTCAATCCCGTTAAGGTACACTTTTATCCACGTTATTTTACTTCTTGATCAATGTTTATCGCAAGATCCATTTCTCTTTGGGTTTTCTTGATTATTTATTCCGCTGCGCACATGTGATGTGCCTCTCATAGAAACCCAACACGAATCACTTCAATTAGTTTATAATTCACTGATGTTAATTCAGAAATCGGTGATCCTTCCCAAGGTAGTCAGCTCGCTAGTCGCGGCCTGCTCCGGGTTCTCCCTGGAGGACGCGACGTTTTAGGGTGGGCGGACAGGCTTCTCTGTCCGCTCAGGCCGCACGGCTTGGGCGGTCTTAGCGGTCTGACCGCCCAGGTCGCGCAGCATTCTCCGGCTCTGCAGGGGTCGCGGATTGCTTCCTCAGTCCGCCCCTGCAGACCGCGCGCCTTGTTCAGCTAACCGCTCCAAGCTCCATCTCAACAAGCGTCGGCCACCTTCGGCGGACTCGGATACTTGTCTGCCCAGACAGGCAATAAGCTGTGCGCCATGTGCAGGTCTTTCAGCCCGCTCCTGCAGGTCGCACATCAAGGAGACCAGACCGCCACATTGACAAGCGGCCTGTCTCCAGGCCGCCCACCGTCAGCAGCGCCGACAACCCGCTAGCTCCCCAAATAGTAAGTATAGCGACCTGACCCCAGGCCGCCAGCCCGCAACGCTTGGTTCCACTTCGCCAGCACGCGCGACCCGCCAGGTCGCAAAGCCCAGGCCGCCCAGCAGGGATGGCAATCCGCTCCTTCCAACAGGGGGACTTCAGCAGAAGGCGCGATCATCCTTTGCAGTCTGCCAGGTCGCCGGACACTTAGAAGCAGCTAGCCTCTTCTTCCAATAGTTGGCAGACTTCAGCGGATCTGCCGACCTGACTCTTCAGTCCGCCAGGTCGCCCCGTCGACAAGCGCGGACACCGACAGCGTGTGGACTCCATCTCAGTCCGCCCAAGAGCCTGGACTTGCTCCAGCTCTTTCCAACATTGATCTCGTCCAATGCAGACTAGGCGAACTCGCCCCACAGTCCAAGCCTTCAGTCCACAAGAGCTGATGACCCCAGCTCGCCATTCCTCAGCAGGGGCGAACTCATTGCGCAGTCCGCCGCCCAGCCTCCAGCACCCGCTTCCCAGCAGCGGGCTGGTCCCTCAGCCCGCACAGTCTTGGCGCGGGCTCGAACAGCACAGTTCGGGCGGACTACTCTCAATCCGCCAGCAGCAGGGGCGGACTCCTCCAAGTCCGCCATCAGCAGAACCAGTTCCAGAAGCAAGTCCCTCTCCGCGCGGCCTGTTGCGGACTCGGCGGACTCCGTTCTGTACTCGCACCAGTTACCGCCTCATCGGGGGTAAGGTCACCGAAAGTCGTTACCTCCTCGGGCCTATAAATAGACCCCCTTGCCTCTCGTCTAGGGGAGAGGATCCATGCGGTGCAGTCTCGTCGTCGCCATCGCTCTCGAGCTCAAGCCATCAACCCCTGCGGACTCCATTTCTCAGTCTGCCATCTCTCTTCCCTTAGTCGCGCGGTCTGCCGACCTTGCTCTTCAGTTCGTGCGGCCTGCCGACCTTACTCTTCAGTCCGTGCGGCCTCCTTTCTGGCACTCTCTTTCCTTAGCCGCCAGCTTCCCCATTGTACCCTTTATTTGCTTTTTGGCACACTCTTTCCTTAGCTCAGCTCAGCTCAGCTCTCTCGGCATCAACCTGCAAGCACAACAGTCAGAGTAACCGTCTGCTCGACAGCTCCTGATCAACCTTCCCAACCAGCTCCGCACTCGGATCAACATCCTTCACTCCTCTATCCCCGCAACCCTTGAACAAGCGTTTGCTCCACTCTCGAGCACTCAGAAGCTTTATCCTCTCCTCTATCCCCGCAACCATCAACCTTTTCACCTCAACACCTTGCCCGTGAGATTGAACACACCCTATTAGCTGCTGGTGCCCGCGACAACCTTCTCCCCCTCCATTTTTGCGCATCAACAACTGATTTCATGTTTCTTTATATATGGTGGAGATATAATTAATATATATGAAATAATTATGAAAACTACCTTTCAAGTTTGCATAATTACAAAAACTAGCATCTACTTTCTAAAATTACTCAGACCTCCTCTATGAGTTTACATTGCTGACATACATGGACAAAAAAAACCTCTAAGGCTACGTTACTTTTGCAGGTTTTGGGAGGGAGGAATTAGTTTTGGTATTCGACCAAAAATTTGTAGGTTTTGGAATTGGTCCGATCTGATTTTGGATATGGTGGTCACCGCTTCCACCCACTCATCTTCGATGACTAAATGCAACCCATCTCTTCTCTTCACGTCTTCTTCTTCGTGAAACGGCCTCCATCTTGAGCTCATGTTCATCTCTTCAAGTGGCAGATGAATCTCGCCTTCGAGCTCGTCTTCTTGGGGAAACAGATTCCAGCACAAGCTCCTGTTCATCTTCTTCAAGCGGGAGATGAAACATTTCACATTCCAGCTCGCCTTCTTCGTAAAACGGCTTCCAGCTCGAGCTCCTGTTCATATTCTTCAAGCGGGAGATGAAACTCGCCTTCCAGCTCGTCTTCTTCGTGAAACGGCTTTCAGCCAGAGCTCTTGTTCAACTTCTTCAAGCGGGAGATGAAGAATCTCACCTTCCAACTCGTCTTCTTCGTGAATCAACTTTCACCTCGAGCTCTCGCTCATCTTCTTCAAGCGGGGAGATGAAGAATCTCACCTTCTAGCTACAAAACCGACCAAATTAGGTCGGTTTTGGGTGAAAGTCAATTCCGTCTGGAAAAAGCCCAAAATGAAGACACATTGGAATTGTCCCAATTCCTACCTCCCAAATTTGATCAGACCAATTACATTCTTCAAAAATTTCAGACGAAAACAAAAATTGGAATTGAGTATACCAATTCCAATTCCTTCTTCCTAAAACCTGCAAAATGAACGCAGTCTAAGGGATTTTTTGTACATGCATATTAATAATGTAATCTTAGAAGGGAGGTATGGGTATTTTTAAAACAATAGAGAAAATTTTGTAATTATGTCAGTCTCAAGCCCGGATGAAAAATGGTGAGGGTCATGTTAGGTAGATGACCAGCGTAAAATTTAGTCATCCTTATGAATATGGATCATTTGAGAAATTGTGCAAAAGTTAGGTTGTTCCCTCTAAAGAACGTGTCGCATGCTCCGAATGTGGCGTTTTGGCAAGGACCGTTGCATCTACAGAACTTGAGTGTTGTGTTAAATGTGCAAGAGTTTGTTATGGGGCCAACGTCGTGCAAGGAACCAGAGCCAACTGTTACGGAGCCAACACCAAGCAAGGAACTGGACTCACATTGGGGGCGTACATACCGCCAACGCAACACTTACGCAATGACATGAAGGCGAGCGCGCGCGAGATTTTGTATCCTTGTTTTAGTTCCGTTATTTTTGCACATGTTTTCGTTGTTATTGGCGTATATTTGGTACCCACGTGTTTAATCCAAAGTGGGGGGCATGCTACTCGTTTTAGTTTATATACCCATATGGGGTATGGGGAAGACGACAAGAAGAAAAATTATCCTCATCTTCTCTCTCTCTCTCTCTCTCTCATCCTCATATCCCTCTCTCTCTCCCCTTCCGCCGAACCCTAACGTCGATCCATCCTGGAAGAACTCTCTCCTGCTCGTCAGCGCACCAGATCCCAAACAACGGCCCGTAACATATTGGTATCAGAGCCTCCTCCGGTCACTATCACTACCGCTGGATCTATCGCCCCGCCATTTTCGCAAGCCCCGCCACGCCACGCCTAGCCGCACCAGACAGCCAGGGCCTTCTGCCGCTTCCGTCAACGCCACCCCGACCACATGTGGCTGAGCGCAATCTCTTCCAACAGATCTTGGATCGTCTATACCGCTTGGATACCCGCCTTGGGGAAGTTGAGGCATTCCGCACCGCCCATCTCTCCACGGGGGTTCCACCGTTGGACCGCCCGGCAAGTCACCACTCCACGCCTGTCAACCTCCACCTCGAAGGCCCCTCCGGGCACTGACCTGAGGGCAGCATTTTTCCACGGTATGTCAAGATGAATTTTCAAGTGTTTGTTGGACGTGAGGACCCGCTATCATGGCTCACAAAGTGCGAACTCTTTTTCTCCAATCAACACACCACCGGTGATGATCGGCTCGGCCTCGCCCCTTTCCATCTCAACGAAGCCACCCAGCTCTAGTTCTCTCAACTCCAGCGTAAGCGACCTTACCTGCAATGGAACAAGCTTAAAACAGCCTGCACGCTCCGCTTTGGGCTCTCGTTATGAGGCAACCCCCTCGGAGACCTTATTGCGCTCCGTCAAGCAGGACCGCCGAAAGAGTGCCTCGACCGCTTCCAACTGCTACTCGCTCGAGCGCCATCTGTTCGGCCCGATCAATAAATTCCCAACTTCACCGTCGGCTTACATGAGTGCCTCCATCACGATGTGGAATTCTAAGATCCCCCTGACCTCAGCACAACAATGAATATCGCTCGCGCGTGTGAACGGTGTATACTCTTGGACCGCCCTTATCTTCACCGTCGCGAACACTCGCGTATTCAAGAGGGCCTCAACATTCCTCACCCACAATGTCGCCACCCAGGACGAGAGAACCGTCGAAGCCACCATTTCGTCGTCGTCTCTCCTATTCGGAAATAACCAAACGACGGACAAAGGGGTCTTGTTTCAACTGTGATGAGCTTTTTGATCCCGGCCGCCGCTGTAAACGACTATTTTAGATCGAGGTGGACGATCCCTCCAACGACGACGACGAGGATCTGGAGACCGAGGCTCCCCAAATTTCAGTCCATGTTATTGCGGGTCCTCAAGGCGTCCATATGATTCGACTTCCCATCAACCTTGCGGGCACGCCTCTCATCGCCCATATGGATTCCGGCAATACACAAAATTTCATCCGCCACTCAACGGCTACCCATCTCCGCTGGCCAATCACAACCCGTCGCCAACCTTAGGTCTCCGCCGCGAATGGACACAACATGGCGTGCCCGGGCCTTTGCCTTCAAGTATCCTTGATGGTGCATAGTAGGCCTTTTGAGGTGGATCTCTTGGTCGTCAACCTCAAAAGCTTAGATGTCGTCCTCGGTGTACGTTGGCTCTGGACCTTGGGCCCGATTACATGGGATTTCAACAATTTGACCTTGCAGTGGTCTCAAGGCACCAAGCGAGTAAAATGTCAAGGCATCGCGCTGCCCACCAGTCAGCAATCCTTTCTCCTGCAGGGCACGGTCGTTCCGGCCGACCACTCATTGTTAGATCTCCACATCCTCTTGCGGGAATTTGGGGATACTTTTACCGTTCCCACTACGCTATCGCCGCACCGCTCTTAGGACCACCGCATGTCTCCTTTCGGAGGTTGCCCTCGTCGTCGTGCGTCTGTATCGTTACCCGTTTCTGCAAAAGGACAAGATTGAACGTCAATGCTCCTCTATGCTCCAACAAGGTCTGATTCGACGGAGCGTCTCGCCATTTTCATCCTGATCTCTCCTTGTTCACAAGAAGGATAACACATGTCGCTTCTGCATCGACTACCGCAAACTCAACGCCAAAACAGTTAAAGACAAATTCCCTCGAAGAACTCCTCGATGAATAGCACGGCGCCCGATTCTTTTCCAAGTTGGTCTTGTACTCGGGTTACCACCAAGTCTGCATGGCGGCCGCGGACGTGGAAAAGACGGCGTTCCGAACTCATCACAAGCATTTTGAGTTCCTCGTTATGTCTTTCGGCTTGACAACCGTGCCTTCCATTTTCCAATCACTCATAAATGAGGTATTCCAATCTTTCCACCACAAGTTTGTTCGTGTATTCTTTGACGATATTATGATATATAGCAAGTCATAGTCCGAGCATCTCCATCACATTCGCGAAGTGCTTACTCTACTTCGACACCATCGCCTCGTCTTCAAGGAAGACAAATGCTCGTTCGGGCAAACAAGTGTCACTTATCACACCTATCAAATCGAATAGAAAGATCTAACGGAATATTGTGACTTTTAGCTACATCTTGTATTTTCTTATAACACACATGTTCAAGTCTATTACGTAATAACTTGGATCAATCAGAGTTGAACTCATTTAATTAATGCATTTATTATCTAGGCTAAGTCTATACATATCATTGCTCATATACGCACAACCAAAGTAATGTGAATTAACTGATAAAGTTATTCTACTGTTTTGGGTTGTGAAAGAGATTTCAGTCTTATCTAATAAACTCATAGAGACTAAATTTTTAGTAAACTAGGTACTACTCTAACATGCTTTAAAATTAGAGTTTTATCTGAAGAGAGAACCAGCTCCGCTATCCCATCATGAGTAACTTTGGTCTCTCCTCCATTACAGTTTTCAACCTTATCCTGAACTGCTCTGACCTATGAGAGAAGACTTTTGTCATTTGTGACATGACATGTAGCAACGCTGTCCAGCCACCACACACAAGACGGACTGCGGTGACTATTCCCATCATAGCCACAAAGGACTTAGGATCAGAGATATCAGCCAGCATGTTTGCAGAATTCTGTGAGGTTTCCTCCCATTCTTCAGTCTGTGCATTTCAGACTTAAAGGTGACCCACTCAGAAGGCAGCTTGCTCAAAATCAGACTCGCATAAGAATTATCGATCATTTTAGACTTGAAGGTGATCCACACATATTTTCTAGTTTTAGGAACTGGAAGTGTGCGTTCAAGCGGTCCCAACATGGCGTCTCTGCGGATCCAGAGAAACTTCACGATGTAACCTCTTAGCCGGTGCCACAGTCGCAGCGCGACCTTTAGGCCTTTTGGGGCTCACGGGCTACTACCACAGGTTTATACACGGCTACAGCTCTATAGCCGAGCATCTCCTCGCACTCCTGCATCGCACCACTTTTGTTTGTGAGGAAGCCGCTCAGGGGGTCTTTTCCGCACTCAAAACCAAATTTGTCTCCGCCCCGATGCTCCAACTTCCCGATTTCTGGGAACCATTCCATATCGAGTGTGATGCCTCTGTAATGGGTTGCAGCGCGATGATCCAACAACATAGCCACCCTCTCGCTTACTTCAGTTAGTGCACCGCTCTCCACCACCACAAGATGGGTCGTTCCTTTGTCGTGCGTACCGACAACTACAGTTTAAAGTATATCCTGGAGCAACGCTTGACGACTGTGCCACAACTACGTTAGGTGAGCAAATTACCAGGGTTTGACTTCAAGGTGGAATATAAGGCGGGTGCCTTAAATCGTGTCGCGGATGCTCTCTCCCACCGCCACTCTGATGATACCGCCACTGTCTGAACCATTTTCAGTCCGGTCGCCACTCTTTTGGACTCCATCTGGGCGGACATCACCAATTCTCTGGCCCTCACCAAACTGCTCCAACGGGCCCAGGACAGCCTCTGACCAATCGTGGAGACTGCACATGAAGGCCTCAATTTTGTGTCGCGGACGGGTCTACTTACAGCCGGCTTCGCCCCACATCACCATCATTCTGGAAGACACCCACAACCGCGCCCACGAGGGTGTTCACAAAACACATGATCGCATCCGCGCAGAGTTCTATTGGAAAGGGCTACGCTACCACGTCCAAGATTCCATAGTCCAATGCTACATGTGCCAACAATAAAAAGTTGCCAACCTTCTACCCGCCGGTCACTTATAGCCCTTGCCAGTACCGATGCAAATCTGGGCGAATGTCTTTATAGATTTTGTAGAAGGCCTTCCTCGCATCAAGGGAAAATCTGTGTTAATGGTGGTCGTGGATCCGCTGGATCGTTTCTCTAAGGCTGCCCATTTTATTCTGCTGGCTCGCCCTCTTGTCGCCGAGCGAGTGACCCAAATCTTCTTCACAGATATTTTTCGCCTGCATGGGCTACCAGAGAGTATCTTGTCCGATCATGATAAGGTGTTCACCAGTCGCTTCTGAAAGGAGCTCTTCACCTTGAGCGGGACGAGACTAACATTTTCCACGACCTATCACCACCAAATCGGACAGCCAAACGGAGGTTGTTAATCGCACGGTGAAAATTAACTCCGTTTTTTAATGGGGGATCATCCTAAAAACTGGATTAAGTGGCTATCGTGGGTGGAATACTGTTACAAGACCTCCTACCACTTGGCCCTCCAAACTACCTCATTCTGACTGATCTACGGTCGCGACCCGCCCCCTTTGCTAACTTATGGGCACGGATTGGCCAAACAATCCACAGTGGAACAAGAACTCCTAGACCGTGGTCGGCTCCTAGCCACGGCCCGTGCCCACCTGCTATGCGCCCAACATCGGATGAAGACCGCCTACAATCGCGACCAACGAAATGTCTCCTTCTCCATCAAAGAATGGGTGTGGCTCAAACACCGCCCCTACCGCCAACTCTTGTTGAGACCAACGGACACCTCTAACAAATTGAGCCCGCACTTTTATGGGTCGTTCCAGAGCATCCTCTGCATTGGTGAGGTCGCCTATTAGCTCTGTCTCCCTCCAAAGGCGTGCATCCACAACGTATTCCACGTCTCGCAACTCAAATGGTTCATTGGCGAGCCCGCGCCGGACCGATCATCACCTTTCCACCTTAGCTTGAGGACAAGTTGTCTTCCGACGAGGAAGGAGATGTTACGGAGCCAACATCGAGCAAGGAACCGGAGCCAACTATTACAGAGAGAATGCCAAGCAAGGAACTGGACTCACATTGGGGGCATACAAACCACCGACGCCACACGAACGTAACAACATGCACGCGCGAGCTTTTGTATCCCTGTTTTAGTCCTTTATTTTTGACATGTTTTCGATGTTATTGGCGCATAATTGGTACCTGCGTGTTTAAGCCTAAGTGGGGGCATGCTACTCTTTTTAGTTTATATACCCATGTAGGGAATGGGAAGAAGACGAAGAAAAGTTATCCTCATCTTCTCTCACTCTCTCTCATCCTTATTTCCCTCTCTCTCTCCTTCCGCCGAACCCTAGCGCCGATCCATCCTGGAGGAACTCCTTCCAGCTCGCCGGCGCACCAAGTCCCAAACAACGGCCCATAACAGAGTCCTTGACGTATGGTCCGAATGCAGTGTCTTGACAAATACCGATGCACCTCCAAGAGAACTTGAGTGTAGTGTTAAATAGACAAAAGTTCGCATATATTAGACGTACTAGGGAAGTATGTTGTAGGAATTGTGACCGACATAAGTTTAGAAGTTGGAATATATGTACGCTAATGGAGAAAGCGATGGAAGTAGTGGATACGATGATTAGGAGAAAAATAAATATTTTATGACTGCAAGACACTAGATGGGTGAGTGAGAAAACTAAATTTTTAGATAATTCTGGTTTTAAATTATGTTACACATAAAAAATAAAAGAAGCAATGGAGTAGTTATATTATTGATACTACTTGAATGGATGAAATTGGTGGGGTAAGTAAAATATGTGATATAATCTTAGTTCTTAAATTGGTCATAAGAAAGGAAGCTATTAATGTGATCAGTACTTACACGCAACTAGTAGGATTAAGTAAAGCTACTAAAGTGCAATTTTGGGAAGATTTAAATGATTTAGTAAGGAGAATTTCACAAATAGAGAATATTTGCATAGGAAGAGACTTAAATGGACATATAAGGAAGGAAATGTAGTTTATACATCCGTTCATAGAGGATTTGGATATGCAGAAAAAAATTAAGAAAGATGAACTATTTTAAACTTTGTTGTGTCACATAAGCAATTTGTGACAAATACGTTTTTCATAAAAATGGAAGAACATTTAATTACGTTAAAAGCGAACAAATTAAGTCACAAATTGATTACTTTATGACTCGCAAAATGGATAAAATGATTTGTAAGGATTGCAAAATCATAGCAGGAGAAACTTTAACAACACAACATAAGTTAGTAATGTTAGACTTACCAATTAAATATAATAAATTTAAGATAAGAACAAAATTATTGTCAAAAATTTGATGGTGGAACTTGAAGATGAAAAAGGTTGCTTTCAAGACAGCTGCTATGCAACAACTAGTTGATGACCGTTTGTTAATCTTACTGTCTTATGGGAAGTTATTTATTCACATTTAAGAATAAGTGAAAAGAATATATTTGGAGTATTAAAAAGTCGTGCACCCCCAAATAAAGTATCTTGGTGATGGAAAGAAGAAGTGCAAGACAAAGTGAGGGCAGAGAGAGTTAGCGATAAATCACTCTACGCTTGTAGAAATGATGAAAACTTAGCCAGGTATAAAGTTGCCAAAAAAACTAAAGAAGCAGTAAGTAAAGGAAGAAGTCAAGTTTATGAAGAAATTTATAAACGACTAAATATCAAAAATGGAGAGCGTGACATATAAAATTGTTCGAGCTAGAGAAAAAAAGACGAGAGATTTAAGTCAAGTAAAATGCATAAAAAATGAAACAGATACAGTTTTAATGGAGCATGTGAATATTAAAGAACGACGGAAAAGATACTGTTACCAACTTTATAATGAAACAAAAGAAAATGAATTGAACTTAAAAAAAGTAAATCGAATGAGTATAGGAACATAACGTTTTATCGTAAAATTCAAGTATCAAAGATAAATAATGCTCTAAAGAAAATGAAAAGAGGAAAGATTGTTGAGTCAGATGATATACCCATAAAAATATGGAAATGTCTAGGGAATGAAGGGATTTTGTGACATACATGTTTTTTCAATAATATACTGAAGTCAAAGAGGATGTCAGACCAATGAAGGAAAAGTATCTTCGTACCTTTGTATAAGAACAAAGAAAATATACAAAATTGTGTTAATTATAGAGAAATTAAATTGATGAGTCATACGATGAAACTATGAGAACGAGTAATAGAAAGAAGAGTAAGACATGTGACTAAAATCTTAAAGAATCAATTTGGACTCATGCCAAGGCGGTCGACCATGGAAGTTATACATCTCTTGAGGAGACTCATTGATAACTACCAAGAAAGAAAACAAGATTTGCATATCTTGTTTATCGATCTTGAGAAGGCTTATGATAGAGTTCCAAGAGAGATCTTAAGGAGAGTCTTAGAAAAGAAAGGTGTGAATATATCATATATTGACATAATCAAAGATATGCATACAAATTCAGTGACAAGGGTGAGACATCTGGAGGATTAATATAGAATTCCTTATCACTGTTGGCTTACATCAAGGTTCGGCTTTAAGCCTTTTTTCATTACCCTTATCTTAGATGAGCTCACCGGACATCCAACAAGAAATACCTTGGTATTTATTGTTTGCGGATGATATCGTTTTGTTCAATGAGACACGCGAGGGTGTAAACACAAAACATGAATCTTGGCGAGACACTTTAGAAAAGAAGGGTTTAAGGTTGAGCATGGCAAAGACGGGGTATATGGAGCTTAAATTTAGCAGTGCAAGAAGGGCGGATGACTTCATTATTAAGTTGGGTGATCAAGATATATCTTGTAGTGAGTGTTTTAAATATCATGGATCGATAGTTCAAAACGACGGAGGTATTGATAAAGATATGATACATAGAATTCAAGCGAGTTGGTTGAAGTGGAGACGCGCGTCAGGGATCTTATGTGATCATAAAGTACCATTAAAACTTAAGGGCAAGTTTTACCGTACTGTAATTAGACTAGCGATGCACAATAGTTTTGAGTGTTGGGCAGTGAAATGTGTACATTAGCAAAAATGGTAGTTGTGGAAATGAGAATGTTTAGGTGGATGTGTGGACACACAAGACTGGATAAAATTATGAATGAACGTATCAGGGATAAGATAGGAGTAGCACCAATTGCAGAGAAGATGCGAGAAGCTCGTAAGATGGTTTGGACACGTACAAAGAAGACCACTGGAGGCACTTGTTAGGCATTTTGAGAGTCTAATCACTCGGCATATTAAACACGGGAGGGGTAGACCAATAAAGACTTGGAATGAAACTATAAGGAAAGATATAATGTACTTAGGTATTAGTGAGATTATGACAAAAGATAGGGCACAATGGCGACAAAGGATCCATATAGCCGACCCCACTATAGTGGGATAAAGGCTTGAGTGTTGTTGTACGTAAATTTTTTTAAAAGTAGAGAATTCGGTAAGTTTTGAAATTTTCAAACGAACACAAAAGCATATATATATATACACACACACAAATAATTACAAAAAACTTCTCCTGAAAGTTAGCATAATTACAGATTGCACTCATCTTACTATTGAAATTACAAAAACCTTCACTGAATGGCTGAATGTTACAAAACATAACATTTAACTCCCTTGAAATTCACATTTCATAACATCCATGCACAAAATACCCTCCTTGAAAATGTACTCTGAGGGAGGTAATTTTGTGCATGGATGTTATGAAAAGTGAACTTCAAGAGAGGTAAATGTTATGTTTTGTAACATTCGGGAGAGGTTTTTATAATCTCAACAATAAGAGGGGTGCAATCTGTAATTTTTCAAGGGAAGGTCCCGATAAATGCCCTTATATATATATATATATAGGGTTAATTACCGGGACCTCCCCTGCGAGTTTGCACAATTACAGGTACATTTTCTCTATGTTTTAATATTACAAAGACCTTTGCTCCAAGTTTCACGAGTTTACAATCTAACGCTTATGTTAAAAAATGAATGGAAAGTATGTTATTCAGCAAATAAAATATATTATATTCCAATTTTACTCTTTGTAATGACATGAAAGTGTAGGGGTCACAATCAAAGTAGACAAAGAAGATCAAAGTAGATCGAGCAAACCTCTGACTAAAGAAGACAACCTGCGTCGTTGTCGCAAAGTGCATGTCTCGCCAAAATAGGGCAAACCGGGATCGAAGAATTTGAAATGGCGGAAATGAGACCATTAGGGCTGATTTAGAGTAAGGGTATATACGATATTTCAATAAACTGGGTGAAAATTTTGGATGAAATGGTGAGATTGTAAACTGGGCAATGTTGGAGGGGAGGTCTTTGTAATATTCAAACATAAAGGGGAGGCACCTGTAATTATGCAAACTCATAGGGGAGGTCCAGGTAATTAACCCTATAAATATATACACACGAGCTTCTTCGCATGGGCTACACTCATGCTCGAAGCTCTCGGGCGGGCTTCGCCCGCCTGCGCACGGGCTTCGCCCGTGCTTGAAGCTTCGGGTGGTCTTCGGCCGCATAGAAGCGGGCGAAGCCCACTTCCACGCATTCCACCATCTCGGCGCCGCACCCGCCACTTACGGCCCCCCGGAGCACAATTATTTGGAGGATGCGAGTGGCGGGAGCGGGGCCGAGATGGTGGATTGCGTGGAAGCGGGCGAAGCACGCTTCTATGCGGCTGTAGACCACTCGAAGCATCAAGCACGGGCGAAGCCCGTGCGCAGGCGGGCGAAGCCCGCCTAATGCAGCCGAAGGCCGCCCGAGAGCTTCGAGCACGCGCGTAGCCCGTGCGAAAAAACTCGTATATAAATATTTGTATATATATACACACACACATATATTCGCCCTCCCCCGGTAGGCTTCGCCCGGTTATATTTTAAATTATTATATATATTTTTAAGTTATTCGTTTTTTATTTTTTTAAAATTTTTTAATTATTTTTTATATATTATTTTAAAGAATTTTAAATTTATTTAAATTATTTTTAAAATTAAATTAAAAATAATCGGTGCTAAAGTCTATAGTTTCTTTATTTAAGTTATTGTTCCCATCTCTCCTCCATCCCGCCGCAGCCGCCTGAAATCCGCCTACCCGTGAAGGATACCCCTCCGCCAGCAAAGTACAGGAGGCCTGCCCGGCCCCCGTCGGGAGTCTTCCGGCGGCCAGCGGGCTGCCCGCTGGCCGCCGGAAGAGTCCCGGCGGGTTCGTCGGGGTCCGACGAACCCGCCGGTGGGGGCCGGACTGTCAGCCGCCGGCGGCAGTGAAAGTTTTTTTTTAAGGCAACTTCACCTCACGCTGCGACGGACGTTGGTACTGTAGAAGCCAGAATATCTTTATATATAAGTATAGATATATCTTCATACTTTAAGGAAACCTTTTTCATGAATAATGTAATATTCGACTACCCAAAATACCCCCCTCTTTTCCTCTTTTTATTTTAAAAGCATTGTTTAATGGTAATTTCTTATCTCCTGCTTATATTTCCCGCTCAAATTTCATTTCCCCATGCACTATCTAATATTCCAGTAACATGTCGTGTCCTTCACACCTACAGGTCTCCATGATTCGGCTTCCTTGACTAAGAAATGGGCGATAAAGAACCCTTCTTTTGAGCATCTGTCTACGTTTTTTCCGGCGATTCTCTGACTTCCACCTTCTCCAGCGGCGATTCTTTGACTTCAACCTTCTCCAGCGGCGATTCTTTGACTTCAACCTTCTCCAGCGGCGATTCTTTGACTTTAACCTTCTCCAGCGGCGATTCTTTGACTTCAACCTTCTCCAGCGGCAATTCTTTGACTTTAACCTTCTGCAGCAGCTATTCTCCACTGGCGGCAATTCACGGTGAAGTTTCTCCACCTATTTCTCTCTCGCCCTCTTTCTACAACTTTTTGCCAGTGATTGTAAGTTCTGTTTGCTCTTAAGATTTTTTTATATATAGATTTACTCTTTGTTTTCTTTAAAATATTCTAATCGGTGAGTGATACTCTGAGATGGTGAATGGTCGAGGCTCTCAGATAGGTGATGGAGAAACACTGATGATATTTGGTCGGGGAGGGCGTCATTGTTATTGTGGTAAAGGTCTCTCCTCCCATGCCACTAAATAATCAAGTTCCAAAGTTTTGAGATGCCTTTTGGCCTTATCCAATAACACTCGCAGTGCAAGCTCCTGCCCTGTTTCATGATATTTGTCATGTTTCATGCTCTCTCCATGTCACCATCTCTCCCTCTCTTGGGAGGAAGAACGATAAGTATAAATTTTTAGCGGGACATCATACACAATCTATCAGACTGTATGTAAATCTGCAGGGCTTGAGCTATTTTTGTTTGTCTAAGCATTCATTTTTTGATTTCTTGCTTAAATTTGCACATTCTCTTGAAAAACCTTGAACTTCTGGTTAAAGAAAAACCTTGAATTTCTCTGCTTTACAGGGAAGGATGTAAAGTTTGTTGGAGAAAAAGGTGCGTCAAAATTTTCTAATAAATGCTGGATAAGACCTGACAAATATGACGATTTTCAGCACTGTCATATGTGACTCAGGTTTTAGTTTTTCTGAAATTTTTAAAAATGTGCACACCTCATTGTTTCATATCTCTCTGTCATTTCGACTAAGTAATCTGAAGCTTAGATTTATTAGCTGTTCTGTTCCCAACTATTTTGAGATTGCACTGTTTTTGGAGATTGTTTCTCATTTGTGTTGTAGTTATTTTTTTTACTCTCCGGGAGCTGGTTTTTCCTGCATTAACATAGCAATGTCTAGTCACTTGAATTTATTGATTTTCACACAGTACCTAATCTTCTCATCGAAAACAGGCCTTACATTTATTTTCAGCAATCTGAACTTCCTGCTAAATTAATTAAATAACAATCATATTAATATTTTCCAAAATCATCTACCACTCTACTAGCAGTCAGCAGGGTTAGTGAGGTTGGTGACATAAGCCCCCACGACCAATGTTGTGCCCCCTGACTAATGTCGTCGTCTCCATCGAACATCGCCGCTGTTGTCGAATGTCGCCACCCCCGCCGAACGCTGCTGCTCTCGCCGAATGTTGTTGCACCCGTGCAATGTCGCCGCACCCCCCCACCCCCCGAATGTCGCCTTCCCCGCCGAATGTCGTCGCCCACGATGAATATCGCCGCCCACGGTAAATGTTGCCCCCACGACAAATGTCACTGCCCATGATAAATATTTCCCTCACGACAAATGTTGTCGCCCATGATAAATGTCCCCCCCCCACACACACACAATAAATGTCACCGCCACGACCAATATTACCGCCCACAATCTTGTGTCATTCTTCATTTTTGGTATACTTATTCAGACTCTTTCTCTTTCTTCTCCACTTTGAAGAACTCCGAGCAATCTTATTTAACATACCTTTATTATGAACTCGAACATGCAAACTTAGACGTTCACACCACCCATTACTATTGATCCGAGAATATTATAGAAACATAACTTTCTCATGTCGAATTCCTCTGCCATGCATCCTTCTATATAGAGCCCACACATTCGACTATTCAAGTCAAGACTCCACAGTTCCAAACAATATTACCGCTCTCTTTCGGATTATTCACGTCACTAACTGTCATCTCCTCCAACTACTGATCGGTCTTCTGTGAACTGTCTAAAAGGCTGTTGGGAGAATCATGGACATGACGAATGCTCAAGTGGAGTATGTGGACATGTTCATAGCTAGTCCCGCACTCACTGAAATCTGACCAACCATCAATCCAATCTTAACCTTCTAGGAATTGAGGCCCTTCCTTTGGATTCATTGCAACTAATTTTACTTCGTTCTAAGTTTAGATTCAAAACCATCTTTTCATATGAAAAATTACTGCCGATTATTATTCTTCACTCAAACCTAACTACCTAAGTCTCCAGCCTCTATCCATGTTACTAATGGTTCCCACTCTCAAGTTTATGAAAAATAAATTATTTATCAAAATCTCTGGCTCTCTAATGTCTTGTATGTTCCACGGATGCTCATAACCCTACTATTTATTCAGTCTTACTAGAACTCACAATTGGTCAATGGCATTTTATCTTTCTAATTGCATTTTTCAAGAACTCATTTCAAGGAAAGGAACTGGTGGAGAATTTGAATATGGAGGAATGACATCCAATACACATTTCCACAATGCACTTTTTAAAATGTTTTGCAACATGTCCATGTCTATGTTTGAATTGTATATATGCATTATATTACGTATGTTTAAATCAATAGACATATTGTTTAATTATTTTAACATTTTATTCATATTATAAACATGTGAAGAAGTTCAATACAGTGTGTAGTTAATTATTTTGATGTTTTTAAGATAAATTTATAAATTTGAAAAGACTGAAAATCAGTCAAAGATATTTGACATTCAAATCTTATTTATTTGCTATAAACATAATGTTATTAAAACTAAATTATTGTAAAATATTAAATATATTTTATAATGTATTGATTTGTAATTGTTAGTAATATTTTATTCTGAATACTCTTCGAATTTGTTTTGTGATACACATAACTAATTATTCGTCTATTTATTATATTATTTTTTAGTTTTAGATCATATAATTATATTTGTCATACATAAAATAATTTTTTTAAAGTTATAAACATCCGATATTTCAAAATATTCTCAATATGTCTCTCCGATTTCAGACATCCGACATTTAAAAACTCAATCTGACATATCGCCGACATCTGATATTTACAACTTAGCAGCAATGAGAAGCTCGTCCATAACAATCCTACATTTTCCATTACTGACACGTTTTCCAATTGCATTGTGGGCTAGGTCTCTGGCCTACAAAAAAACTTAGAAAGTCTACTTTTTCATCTCTTTTCGAATTTGGTTGTCATGCATCTAAGTTGGAAAAAAACTAGTGTTATTTCTCCCACCTCTCTTTGTAGTTTCCCTTTTTGATCTGGGTCTAGCCATTTGGATTATCGAAAGCACCCAGCACATTCATGAGTGTGATAACGCAGATTCTGCGATCATTCATGGGCATGTTTCTGGTAATATATTTTGATGACATATTGACACATTGTCGGAGCCGCATTGAGCATTTGCATCATATTCAGTTGATATTTGACCTCCTCCGGAGGGAGCATCTATATATAAATTTGAAGAAGTACTCACTCTTACCCAGGTCAATCCATTTTTTGGGTACATCTGTTGGAGTTACCATGGTGATCTAGAAGTGGTCAAACATGTAATCTCACTGCCAGCGCGATATGAGCCTGCAGGGTCGCACATAAGAGATGTGGAGAAGTTGGATGATTGACTGTGTTGGTAAAGGTTACCAATCACCGACCTGAATGGGGTTATGGGCAAAGTGTTGTCTTAAAGGATCGTCGGGTTGGGCAAATGTTGCCTTTAAGAATTGGTAAGAATAGTCGACCGAGGGTCGACGTGAATCGTCGTGTATCGTCGACCGCGGGTCGACGAGTATCGTCGTGAATCGTCGTGTATCGTCGACCGCGGGTCGACGAGTATCGTCGACCGCGGGTCGACGAGTATCGTCGACCGCAGATCGATGATTATCGTCAACCCACGTTCGACGTGAATCGTCGAGTATTGTACTCTGATACTCGCCGACTGATTCTCGCCGATCCTAGGTGATTCTCGCCGATTGATTCTCGCCGATGCTAGGTGATTCTCGCCGATTCTGGAACCCTAATTTTCTGGGTGGTCTGCGGATTGCGATATTCCTAAGTCCGTTTATGCCTTTGGTATAAATGGATACTTAGGGTTTTCGGGAAATCTCTCTCTAACTGATCGAATCGACGGAAGTGTTCCGCGATTTCTTCGTTCGTTCCGCCGATCCCGAATCCCGCCGCCGACGGAAGTGTTCCGCCGCCGCCGTGCTCGCTCCGTCGACCTCCTCCTTTCCGGCGATTGTCGTTGGTGTTGCTATCCCTGGCGCGGACCTAGCAGTCCGTGGAAAAGCAAGGTGCGGTCATTCTCCTTCCCGATTATCCGTGCGACGGAAAAGTCGATGTTCTCCCGCTCGTGTGGATTTCTGCAGAGACGTGGACATCATTCCACGTAGAACTCGCCACCAGCAAGAACACGAAGCTTGGAGCATCTCCGTTGAGTTGTGACTCAACGCCACCGAGGTAATTTTTGCCTAGTTGTATGTTAACTTCTTGATTCAACTACCATGGCCCGATCCCATCTCTTTTGGGTTTTCTTGATGTTTTTATTCTTCCGCTGCGTGCACAAGTGTTGTGTCATCCTCATAGAGAAACCCAACAGTGGTATCAGAGGCAGGTTTCGGCCATGATTGTTGTATTGGAAGTTTTGTTATTCCAGTGCGTGTAAACCTAGGGATTTAAAAGTGTTCTAAATGTCTAGATTTAGTCTTGGTACCCCGCCAAGAACGTCTGAGATTTCGTGGAAATTTCTAATTGTTAGAAATTGTAGTCTCCTTAGCAGTAACCATCTCTCGAGTTTGTTTTGGATTTTGAATCCAACATAGAGAGATGAGCTTGTCTACTGCTTTAAGTTGAGTTGTCTTTGCTTTTGTCCAATGCATGTAAATCTGAGGATTTGGAAGTTTCCGAATGTTCAGATTTAGCCCTTCCTTCTATCAAATGTTGATGGTGTCAGGTTGTGCACATAAGGGATGCATGTGGTTTTAGAAAAATTGTTTTTCTTTGGATGTGCACATTGATCAAATGTTGATCATGGTTAACTGTTAACCTATAATCAAAATCCCTTCATCAAATATTAAGTGTTCGGATGCCTTCCGATGGATGACACTCTTCCTGCCTCGATCGATGAAGTGTGGGCTTGCCAAAGCAAGGTGCATTAATCTATCTTGGTAAGGGTGCGAGCGGATAATTGTGATATCCCACTGTCGACATCGGGTCCAGCTTAACTAGGTGACCTCAAAGGTTGAGTGCCTAGAGATATAGGGTTGGCATGCACCATATGATGGATGCGAGTAAGGAGTTATTCACCAACCATACAAGAATTGCATGAGGATGCAATTGGCAAGCGTTGCCTACCTAAATAACCGCATCGTGAGAGGAAAGCCAAAGCTGACTCATTGTGTTGGTGAAATACGGATCTTGTCCACTAAGAGAGTAGCTCGCATGAACTCTCTGAATTGTTAGTGAGGGCTATCATTTCGAATAAAATAGTGGGAGTGTTTTAATTGAAGTCTAAATTAAAATAAATTGTATTTGAAATTTTGGTACTGTTTTTATTCTGCATAAATTCTTGTAGAATTCCATGGCAAGTGTTCACACTCCACGTTGTCTCTGAGAGCCATCCTTGAGAAGGATAAGCTCAGTGGGACTAATTACATGAACTGGTACAGGAACCTGAGAATTGTTCTCAGGCAAGAGCGAAAGCTCTATGTCTTGGAAGAAGAAGCCCCCGAGGTGTCGACCGGGAACTCTTCCCGTGCTGAGAAGGATGCTTATAAGAAGTATACTGATGATGCTTTAGATGTCGAATGCCTTATGTTTGCCACTATGAACTCTGAGCTTCAGAAGCAATATGAGAACATGGGGTACAAGGAGATTGACGAGCATCTCAAGAAAATGTTTCAAGGGCAGGCTCGTCAAGAGAGGTTTGACGTCACAAAAGCGTTGTTTCAGTGCAAGATGGGAGTTCGAGACTCAGTAGGGACTCACGTACTCAAGATGATTGGGTATATAGAGAACCTTGAAAGGCTGGGTTTTTCTCTTGGTCAAGAGTTGGCCACAGATCTGATCCTGCAATCGTTGCCGGACAGTTATGAGCAGTTCGTCTTGAACTACAACATGAATGAAATAGACAAGACACTGCCCGAACTCCTAGGCATGTTGAGAACTGCCGAAATCAATATGAAGAAGGTCAAGTCTGTCAGCCCCATACTGATGGTGCATAAGGGCAAGGGCAAGGCCAAGGGCTCTAAGAAGACGAAGGTGGGACCTAAGTCATATCTTGAGCCCAAGTCTTCTGCACTGATGAAAAAGAAAAGCACGGTGAAGGAGGGGAAATGCCACCACTGTGGCAAGGCTGGTCATTGGAGGAGGAACTGTCCTTCGTACATTGAAGGTCTGCAGAAAATGAAGGGAGGTATGACTTCCGCTTCAAATGTTCACGTTATAGAGATAAACCTTTTTGCTCCATCTTGGGTATTGGATACCGGATGTGGTTCTCACATTTGTACAAATGTGCAGAAACTGGGAAGGAGAAGATTGTTGAGTAAAGGGGAGGTGGACCTCCGCGTCGGCAATGGAGCAAGAGTTGCTGTTGTAGCCGTAGGGGTTTACCGTCTTTCTTTGCCCAGTGGGCTTGTAATAGAACTAGATAATTGTTATTTTGTTCCGGCCATAACTAGAAACATTATATCTATTTCATGTTTGGACATGATTGGATTTTTTTTTATAATTAAGAACAACTGTTGTTCTATATTTAAGAATGATGTTTGTTATGCTGTAGCCCAATTGTTTAATGGTCTTTATGTTTTGAACTTGGACCATCTGATCTGTAATGTGGGAAATAATAAAAAACTAAGAACAAATGACTCGAACCCTACATTTCTCTGGCATTGTCGTTTGGGCCATATCAACGAGAAGCGCATATCCAAGCTCCATAGAGATGGACTTTTGGACTCATTTGATTATGAATCATTTGAGCGATGCGAATCTTGTTTGTTAGGCAAGATGACTAAAGCTCCTTTCAATGGTTATACTGAGAGGCCTGAGGATCTCTTGGGTGTTGTACATAGTGATGTATGCGGACTCATGAGTTCCATGGCTAGAGGTGGGTATTTCTACTTTGTTACATTTACTGATGATTTCAGTAAATACGGATATGTGTATCTTATGAAGTGCAAATCCGAGACCTTTGAAAAGTTCAAAGAGTTCAAGAATGAAGTAGAAAACCAATTGGGTAAAAGGGTTAAAGCACTCCGATCTGATCGAGGTGGCGAATACCTGAGTCATGAGTTCCGTAATCATCTGAAAGAGTGTGGTATTGTATCACAGCTCACTCCACCTAGAACACCACAACATAATGGTGTGTCTGAGAGGAGAAATCGTACTCTGTTAGACATGATACGTTCGATGATGAGTCATGCAGACTTGCATGTTTCCTTTTAGGGTTTTGCTTTAGAGACTGCTGCAATGACATTGAATCGCGCTCCAACGAAAACGGTTCTGAAGACACCATATGAGATATGGACTGGGAAGCGTCCTAGTATGTCGTTCATTAAAATTTGGGGCTGTGAGGCATACGTGAGACGTCAAATGTCTGACAAGCTGGAACCCAAATCGGATAAATGTTATCTGGTGGGATATCCTAAGGAAACGAAAGGGTATTACTTTTACCTACCGTCTGAGGGCAAAGTGTTTGTCGCAAGGACTGGTGTCTTCTTGGAGAAAGAGTTCTTATCAAGAAAGACTGAAAAGGTAGAGCTTGAAGAAGTTCAAGAACCACATGTAGTGAATGAACCGGAATTGGATTCTGAGACAGGACTACAAGATGTTGTAGCTAGAGAACCTGCTCAAGGAACACAAGTCCTACGTAGATCTGGTAGACCGAGGTTTGAGCCTGAGAGATATGGATTTCTCGTGTCTCAAATAGGTAATGTGTTGCTTATGGATCATGATGATGAACCAGCAACCTACCAAGAGGCTATGAATGGACCGGACTCCGACAAATGGCTTGAGACTATGAAATCCGAAATGGACTCCATGTATTCAAACCAAGTTTGGAACTTGGTGGAACCACCTGAAGGGGTACGACCCATAGGGTGCAAGTGGGTCTTCAAGAAGAAGACCGACATGGATGGGAATGTACAGACATTCAAAGGGCGACTGGTGGCTAAGGGTTTCAAGCAAATTCATGGTATTAACTATGATGAGACCTTTTCCCCTGTTGGCATGGTAAAGTCCATAAGGATATTGCTTGTTGTTGCTGTGTATTATGACTACGAGATCTGGCAGATGGATGTCAAAACGGCTTTCCTTAATGGAAACCTACTTGAGGAAGTGTATATGACACAACCCGAGGGTTTTGTATCCCCAGATGAAGCCACTAAAATATGCAAGCTGAATAAGTCCATCTATGGACTGAAACAGGCCTCTCGAAGTTGGAATCTTCGTTTTGATGAGAAAATCAAAGAGTTTGGTTTCATCAACAATGAAGATGAGTCTTGTGTTTACAAGCGAATCAGTGGGAGCATTGTTGTCTTCCTGATATTGTATGTAGATGACATACTGTTGATTGGGAATGATATTACTACCCTGAAAGTTGTTAAGAACAACCTAGGGAACTGCTTTTCAATGAAGGATTTGGGTAAAGCGACTTATATACTCGGTATTAAGATCTATAGAGATAGATCGAAGAAGTTGCTGGGTTTGACCCAGAGTACGTACATCGAAAAGGTGTTGAAGCGGTTCAACATGCTTGAGTCCAAGAAAGGATTTTTGCCCATGTCTCATGGTGTGAATCTCTCTAAGGACAAGTGTCCAAAGTCTTGTGAAGATAAGGACCGCATGAAGTTGATTTCATATGCTTCGGCAATTGGATCAATCACGTACGCGATGTTATGTACTCGACCCGACGTCTCCTTTGCTTTGAGCATGACTAGCAGGTATCAGTCAGACCCCGGTGAGTGTCACTGGATTGCAGTCAAGAATGTCCTGAAGTACTTGAGAAGGACTAAGGATGTGTTCTTGGTGTATGGTGGAGAGGAAGAGCTCGTTGTAAGTGGTTACACGGATGCTAGCTTCCAAACTGATACAGACGACTTCAAGTCTCAATCAGGTTTTGTGTTTTGCATGAATGGAGGAGCTGTGAGCTGGAAGAGTTCCAAGCAAGAGACAGTTGCTGATTCTACGACAGAGGCCGAGTATATCGCCGCAGCTAATGCGGCGAAGGAGGCTGTATGGATTAGGAAATTCATCGGCGAGCTTGATGTAGTTCCTAGCATTGTTGGTCCTGTAGTTCTCTACTGTGATAACAATGGTGCAATTGCACAATCTATGGAACATAGATCCCATCAGCGCTCCAAGCACATACTTCGGCGGTTTCATCTTATTCGTGAGATTGTCGAACGAGGAGATGTGAACATTTGCAGAGTGCCGACTGAGGAGAATATTGCGGATCCACTGACAAAGCCTCTCGCGCAGAGAAAGCATGATGGTCATACTAGATCGATGGGTATACGATACCTAAATGATCAACTCTAGTGAGAATCTTGTGGATTGCATGTAAACATGTATTTTGTTGGCCATTTGTTCATATGATGAACAGTGTACCTAGTTTTTCTCTTACAATTAATGACAAGTTCTTTTATTATGAGTTTTTCTATATGATAGTTAAATGTTAACATAATAGATACCCTTAGAATGTTCGCTTCCATGGGACATCAAGTACGTGACTTGAATGTGAGAGCCTATGATTTATTTGAAGCTTCATTCTTAAAAGGTCCCTGGTCGAGTATCATCATAGAAGCTAAGGGTGATGATGGTACATGAAGGCTAGCACGTGTGTTGACTGATGACCGGTTCTCACAGGTCATGATATTGTGATATCAAGTCATCACGTGGGTACTTGTTAGTGAACAAGTTGTACTGGACAGACCCAACCTGAGACTACTCTGTGGATTGTCATCCAATCGTGTCACGAGTAGGTCTCAATTGACAATGGTGTTGTGGTCCTTTGACCTGAAGTCACAGCATTCATCAAGTGAGGAAGAGCGTGTTTTGATGTCATCTAAAGTCTTTCTTGAGAAAGGTTGATGATAAGGGTGGTTGTTGGGCATGTTACGAATCATTTGGGTGTTTGTGTGTGAGCAGATATGGGATTTGTCCTCCTGTATGACAGGAGTTGCATCCATGGGCCCCTTGATGGAACTGGACTGAGAAATGCATGGCCATGCTTGGTTGAGTCAATATGTGATATTGCACTCACCATTCTCTGGAAGTCCGTCATGGATCAAGAAACTTGGATTGAGCTATTACGAGGGTGACACGGTCCATGCCTCTAGTTCTTTCCGGATGTAAGGGACAAAGACAACGCTGATACATTGGTCATAAAGGCTTATGAGTTATAAACTCTCATTGCTTGGGGAGCAATGATGCATTGCTAGATGCCGCTCATTGTTTGTGAGGTTTTTGGTTTGATACTTTCAAGATCAAGTGGGAGACTGTTGTAGTTACCATGATGATCTAGAAGTGGTCAAACATGTAATCTCACTGCCAGCGCGATATGAGCCTGCAGGGTCGCACATAAGAGATGTGGAGAAGTTGGATGATTGACTGTGCTGGTAAAGGTTACCAATCACCGACCTGAATGGGGTTATGGGCAAAGTGTTGCCTTAAAGGATCGTCGGGTTGGGCAAATGTTGCCTTGAATGATTGGTAAGAATAGTCGACCGAGGGTCGACGTGAATCGTCGTGTATCGTCGACCGCGGGTCGACGAGTAACGTCGTGAATCGTCGTGTATCGTCGACCGCGGGTCGTCGAGTATCGTCGAGTATCGTCGATCGCGGGTCGACGAGTATCGTCGACCGCAGATCGATGATTATCGTCAACCCACGTTCGACGTGAATCGTCGAGTATTGTACTCTGATACTCGCCGACTGATTCTCGCCGATCCTAGGTGATTCTCGCCGATTGATTCTCGCCGAATCTGCTAGGTGATTCTCGCCGATTCTGGAACCCTAATTTTCTGGGTGGTCTGCGGATTGCGATATTCCTAAGTCCGTTTATGCCTTTGGTATAAATGGATACTTAGGGTTTTCGGGAAATCTCTCTCTAACTGATCGAATCGACGGAAGTGTTCCGCGATTTTTTCGTTCGTTCCGCCGATCCCGAATCCCGCGGCCGACGGAAGTGTTCTGCCGCCGTCGTGCTCGCTCCGTCGACCTCCTCCTTTCCGGCGATTGTCGCTGGTGTTGTTATCCCTGGCGCGGACCTAGCAGTCCGTGGAAAAGCAAGGTGCGGTCATTCTCCTTCCCGATTATCCGTGCGACGGAAAAGTCGGTGTTCTCCCGCTCGTGTGGATTTCTGTAGAGACGTGGACATCATTCCACGTAGAACTCGCCACCAGCAAGAACACGAAGCTTGGAGCATCTCCGTTGAGTTGTGACTCAACGCCACCCAGGTAATTTTTGCATATTTGTATGTTAACTTCTTGATTCAACTACCATGGCCCGATCTCATCTCTTTTGGGTTTTCTTGATGTTTTTATTCTTCCGCTGCGTGCACAAGTGTTGTGCCATCCTCATAGAGAAACCCAACAACATCGTGTTTGCATCTAGTATAACAATTGACTCTGACAATGTCAACTTCATTCGTGAGTGATCCATCCCAACAAATATTCATGAACATCGTAGTTTTCATGGACTTGTCACCTTCTACCGAAGGTTCGTCTTAAATCGATTATGGACCCTCTTATGAGTTATGAGCTGCCACCCAAGGGCGAATTTGCATGGATGAAAGCAACCACTCGGGCATTCAGAGAAATTACATAGAAGCTAATGCCCTCCCCAATTTTGCGTCTCCCAGATATTTTTAAGGCGTTTGAGGTGGCTTGTAATTCATCAGGAATTCGTATTGTTGGTGTACTTAGTCAGAAGAGTTATCCAGTTGCTTACTTCAGTGAGAAATTGAATGATACCCGACAAAAGTATTAAAATTATGGCCATGAGTTTTACACGTGTAGTACATGCACTTCATTATTGTTGTTACTATCTCCTACATAAGGAATTCATTTTATACTCTGACTAGCAAGCCCTGCGATACCTTGACTCGTAGAAGAAGTTGGGTCATCGTCATGAAAAATAGGTAGAGTTTAGGCAAGAATATCATTACGTTCCCAAACACCGAGCGAGTGTTGAGAACAAGTCGACTGATGCCTTGAGTCGTCGGGTTAGCCTGTTGCATACAATAAGCACCCAAGTTATGGGCTTCGGGTGATTAGCATATAACTATCCAGAGTGTCATCACTTTAGCGACATTTATGACAAGCCGACGAGAGATCCCTTCAAGCCCCATGATGGTTGTATGGTTTTTGTCGATTATCTATTCTTTGGCTGAAGTCTCTAAGTACTACTATGTTAGTTGAGAACCGCTTCTTTAGGCCTAACCTAAAGAAGGATGGTGCGAGGGTTATCAGGCGTTGTCGAGTCAGTCAATATGCAAAAGGAATACACCAACCAACTGGCTATACACTCCCCACCCTACCACTCACATACCCTGAGTTGATAACATTATGGATTTTGTACTCTACCTCCTTGGCACTCAGAGGAAGTACGTCTCTATCTTTGTCGTAGTGGACCATTTTTCGAAGATTACCCACTTCATTCCATTTCGCAAAACTATGGGTGTTGCTCATGTCGCAGCATTATTCTTTGGAGAAGTATTCAAGTATCACGGATTATTGATGTTTATAGTTCCTGATCACAACAATAAATTCATGAGTTAGTTTTGAAAGACATAGAAGAAAACTGCTGAAGTTTTCCTCCGCTTATCACCCGCAGACGAATGGGCAGACTGAAGTCGTCAACCAAAGCTTATGGACTCTTGAGATGCTGCCAACTGGGATTTTGTTTTTCCTGTAATCGAATTTGCCTATAATAGTTTAGTTAATATGACCACAATTATGAATTCATTTCACATCAAGTTAGTTATAATCCTAAGAAGGTCATTGACCTGATCCAAATCCCTTTAGAATCTCGCCCCAGTGAGTCTTCTTTCAATCTTTGCATGCATTTCATGGGTCAGTACGAAAGTCGTTACTATAAAGCTCATGCATATCAACACAGGAGGGAGCAGATTTTTGAAGCTGAAAAGTAGGTGATGATTAACATACGATCTGAGAAGTTGCATTAAGGAACAACAAAAAATTTAAGAGCTCGGTGAATGGGTCCCTAGACATTCATATGAAGGATTGATACGAACACATACAAAATTGACATCCCTCAAAATATGGGGATAAACTAAGTATTCAGTGTAGAAGACATGTTTCCTAAATATGAGGAGCTCGGGTAGGTGGATCCTTTCTCCACTCTCATGAATGGGCCACAACATCCTTTACTTCATCCCACTCCGCCTCAGCCTCAGTCTGACGAGCCTCATTATGAGAGCCACCTAGAACCGCCAACAGTGCCACCAGCTCAGAGTTCAGTTATCAGACAGAGATACATTTTGCTCAAACACCAGTAACAGCAGGGGACATAGTTCAAACAGTTTCTCGTGACTTTAGTACCGCGGAAGGGAGAGATAAACTAAGGTATAATGTTCGTTAGAACAGCTACCTGACTTCAGATGATACTTGGATCTCCAAACAGAGCTCAAGAGATTCGCCCCTAGGTTACACCGAGAGTATGACCATCTTCATTCACTGAAGATGAATACTTTCAAGTCAGTGAGTTCATGGTGATTAACCAATACATGTTTATTCTCGCAGAAGACAGTGATCTAATGCCCATCTGAATGATCTGAGTCCACGGATGTATCTGGATGGTCGTTCCGAGTCGGTTTCCTATATTTATTTTTATTTTCATGTTGTATTTGACACCCGATCAGTTAAGACATTGAGTCGTCCGATCTAGGTGCCCTGGCAATTATCTCCTTTTATATACACGTACAGGCAGCAGTTTGGGGCATCAATATTTTGGTTCAAAAAATCAAAATCATCGGTCTCACTCCCGGTGCAAATCTGAGAGGCCCCCTTGGTGTGAATCAGGCGTTTCTCGATTCCCTCCAATGTAACAACCATGATTCCACCCTCGCTGTCATCCTCGATCCCATTCACCATAATGTTCCTGAACCCATTAAATGTATCGTTCTCGAATCCCCCGTCTAGCATCGGCTTTGATTCCACCTCCCACCATCATTACCCACTCCACCCTCTATGTTGTTCCTGATCCCACTTTCAAGTGTCAATTTTGATCCTACCTCCCACGATCGTTCCCAACTCCACCCACGGTGTCGTTTCCAATCCCACCTTTCGGTGTCAAATCTGATCCTACCTCCCACCATCATCATCGATCCCCTTCCCCATATCGAGCCCGATCTCATCTTCCCCACTCAACCTCCACTCCCTGCCACAGCCCACAAACCCCGCGTTCCCTTCTAGCTATAATACAACACCTCCCTCACAATCATAATCCCCACCTGAGCCCTTCAGGTCCCTCTACCCAGCAGCACTCATCTCCAGTAGAATCAGCAGCCCTCAGATCTCCACAGTGCCACATCCTGCTACTACTATATTTTATTAAATGTGAAATCATATGTTGTCCTGCGAAATTGACTACTTTGCAGAACTTATTCGTTGCATGCTTGAAAGTATTTGTTGCATGCTTGAAAGTATTTGTGCTCCAATTGTGTGTGAATTATTGTTGTTGCTACAATATTCTAATCGGATTTTGTTTATTGCATTTGCATCCACATTAGAGTTTGTCGGAAAGTATATTGCATTCCATGTAGGGATGTATTTTAGAACATCCGCATTCACAACCTACCTTGCATTAATATCTCTCGGACTTGCACTACTCTAAAACAGGTATAAGAAAATCAAGCAAAAAAGTACCTTAAAAATGAGCTCTCCTTGAAAACCACCAGCAACAAGTATCTTATCCTTGACTGTTAGTGTGCTAACTTGGGTTTGAGAAAATCCTTCCTGAAGATTTCCCGGGTGCTTCTGTATATAAAAGAATGAAAATATAAAAAAGGAACAAGAATCTTGACTATAATAATAACTGCATTAAAATTCTACTTATGAAATCTAAACAATTGAGGGAAAAAAGGAAAAAAACAAAGAGGCTCACCTCAGATGGAGCAACATGACCTGAAACATTGAGTACTTCTGATTTTTTACGGGTTAGAGCAGACCAATGAATGACAGAATAATTTGACATAAGATAGACATCATGTTTAGACGTAGCCCAAACCAAATTTCTCAGCTGAAAAATCACGCACCAAAATTAAGAAATGATTATTGAAGTAGACTGTTACAGTAATAAAGAAAAAACTAAGATCATTTACTTCCTATAACACAGAAGCTTATACAGGCTTTATTTTTGAATTTCTTGGAATAAGAAATGAGACCTTTTTACAGTATTAGAAGCATATGAAGAACAACAAAAATATAAGGACGCTTCATATGTACTAATAATTCATAAGGATCTTACAGTCATTATGCTCTGAGAAAATGAACAACAGGAAAGAGCAAAAATGTGAAACCAGTGGACGGCTCAGTCTTGCATACAAGGAAGAAGTCGAAGCAAAAACTGGTGAATACTACCATACAAAAGTGCGAGCATTATAGCCACAAAAGAAAGATGCGGCATTTAATGTATCATCAACTCAAAAAGTCAGTCCAGTATACTCCAAGCAGCAATCAATGGACATGAAGTGGCTGTCCAGGAAATTGGCTGTCCAGGAAATTGGAAAGCAAGCGGGGAGGATAAATGCATTCCTGTAATTAATTTTTGTATGGATATATAAACCGAAATGTGAATTTATGATATGATCTAGTCCAA
This sequence comes from Platanthera guangdongensis, assembly GCA_039583875.1. Lineage (NCBI taxonomy): Eukaryota > Viridiplantae > Streptophyta > Magnoliopsida > Asparagales > Orchidaceae > Platanthera > Platanthera guangdongensis. The sequence goes on from CM077152.1 coordinate 12,245,174, forward strand.
TATCTAAGTTTCTACATTTTCTTTCATGTTATCGGAGCGGAGAGAGGACATCATCACTCCTGCAGAGTGAGGACATTGTTACTCCTACTTTAGTTGTGTTGTAAGCGGTGTTGTACATGTCGTCCGACATGTCCGACACGTCGGCCGACATAAAGGTTTTGTGCAGAAAACGAAACAACATTGACATTTTAAGCAAAAATGTCGTTTTTGAAAATATCTCCGATATATCGGTCTTCAGGACCCAATATATCGGACTTCAGGGACGATATATCGGACTTTAGGCCCCGATATATAAGTCTTACCCGATATATCAGGCAATATCTTGAAGATGATAAATGAGCAGTACTATATATATATATATATATATATATATATATATATATATATATATATCATTTGTTTAAACGACCAAACAACAATAATATTTTATTTTGTGCTAACATTGTGTGCATCTCTCTGAGCTAAGATTGGTCTTTTTTCTCGTCTCACTTTCATTTGACGCTCTTTAAGCTGTTTACTGCCGTCAACGCTTCTTTTTGTGTAATTTATAAACATACATTATGTGTATATATGTTTATTATATAATTTATAAACATACATTATGTGTATATATATTTATTAATTATTATGTAATTTATAAAAATATATTATGTATGTAACTATACATATGTACAAAAACTATTTATATATATGAATAAATTTATTTAAATATTAAAATCCAACATTGTAAAATATCTTTGATATATCCCTCGCAATCCGACATACGACATTTCAAACTGAAACCAACATGAACCTGACATCTGACATCTACAACCCTGGTTGTAAGTAGTGTATGAAGGAGGAAGAGAACTGTGAAGTGATGTGATTAATTGGTCTTTTGTAGCGGAGTTAGAGCTCTACCCCGTTCCTCAACAAAATTGCAAACTTGTAATCTTGGGAGTAAAGTACTGTTACGGTTGCGCATACCAACGGGATAGGCACACGTCGACGAGCCGTCGTGGCGGGTCCACACGCGGAGGAAGACGACCGCGGGTCTGTCTGCGGGAGGAGAGAGCGAAGAAGCGGTGTCGGCTTGACCGTTTTATTTATTTTGCACTCTGTTATTCTTATTATGTTGTGTACGTGTTTATTTATTTATCATTTTGTTATTTCTCATTAGATCACACCTCATGCCTATAAGGGGTGGAGTTGTACTTCGTTTGAATTATTCTTGAATGAATGAAAATTAGGGTTGCTCCCTAAGAATTTCGTCTCGTTCCCACCTTCTTCCTCTTCCTCACCTCCGTCGGCCCTCCCCCTTGTCGGATTCCTCTCGGGATCGTATCAATTTGGTCTGACCTGCCTGAACGCCCGCAATCTCGTCGTCGGTGCTCGTAATCGTCCGCATCTAAGTTTTCGGGATCGATTCTGCGTTGATTCCGCACGACCTGATTTCCCTAGGCGTCGACTCCCGACCAAATTCCGCGATCGATCGGCCTGATCTTCCGATTTGTGTCGCATTGTTCGCCCGACTGGCCTGCTGCAGGGCTGCTCCGCGTCGGTCGATTCCCACGCGCCTTCAATCGACGTGTGCGGTCGGTACTCCCGATCGGCCTGTTCCGCAATCCTGCTACTTCCGCACGCTCCCGATTGACATGTTCTGCGATCATGCTACTTTTGCACGCTCCCGATCAGCATGTTCCGCGCTGATCCGCTTCGGGCAGACCTATCCCACGTCGGACATCCTTTCCGCTCCTTCCATCGGCCGCAGAACCTTCTGTTTCCGCCCTTCCGCACCAGATCCGCTTCCTTTGACCTCCGTCCAACGTCTCCAACCCATGGCTTCCACCACTCGCTCCTCCGGCAACTCCGCTCTGGATACCGTCGTCGATACTCTTACCCGTCACTTGGAGGCTCAAGAACAACTTGTCGCCTCCATGCACGCATCCCTCCTCACTCTCCACTCCAAAATTGATTATCTTCAAGCGTATGTCACCGCCATCTCCGCCGCGCCCGGCTCCAGCTCACTCGAAGATAGTGGTTTTTGTCGTGAAATGAAAAAACCGTAACTCCCAATAGGAGCCCTAGCATATATATAAATATATTATCTCAAATACATTTCGACAATTTTGCTCATACACAATATTACAATATTATGATAACTCCAATACTCCCCCCTCAAGCTGGAGCAAAGATGTCAATCATGCCCAGCTTGGAAATGGTCAAATCTGAACGAGTAGGACCAACAGCTTTAGTGAAGGCATCAGCGAGATGGTCAGCCGAGGGGACGTACGCTGGAAGAACAGTCCCAGTACGAACGTGGTCACGCAGAAAATGAACATCCATCTCGATGTGTTTGGTGCGCTCATGTAGCACTGAATCCTGGGTAAGTAAGAGAGCTGACTTATTATCACAGTAGAGAGCAATCAACAAGAAATAGGCCAAGTTCGGTCAGCAGCGATCGGAGCCAAACCAACTCAGTAACGCCATGTGTCATGGCGCAGTACTCTGACTGAGCAGACGAACGAGATACCATGAATTGTTTCTTACTCCGCCATGGGCCCACAAAACAAGATGATCACCATGGAATACACAAAAACCTGATGTAGAGCGTCGATCTGTCAAAGAGCCAGCAAAATCTGCATCAGTGAAGCAGGAGAGACTGGTGGCACTATCAGCACGATAGAACAGCCCAAGACCAGGAGCGCACTTAAGATAGTGAAGGACACGTTGAGCAGCCTCTACGTGAGATGTACTGGGAGAATGCATAAGCTGGCTCAAAACGCCCACTGAGAAGATAATGTTGGGCCTGGTATTTGTCAAGTATATCAAGCGGCCAACAAGCGCTGGTACTGAGAGGGGTCTGGGAGAGGATCACCAGATTCAGCATGAAGGCGATGGTTGGTGTCCAAAGAAGTACTTGCAGGAAAGGTTGTCAAGATCTCGATTTTGCTCGTAAGATCGTCCGATCGGACGATCTTACGAGTTTTACGGGGAAAACGAGTCACGAGCTTTGCTGGATCGGGCTCCCTGCAGAAATGTCAGGATCGCCGTTTATGATCGTAGGATCGTGCGTTCCTACGATCATATTCGATCCTAGCGTTTTAATCCCGCGCATTAATTCTTCTCAATCTCGCATTTTAGGTCATCCCTGATCCCGTCGCAGCCGGTGCTCCCGCAGCAGGCGCGCCCGCCGTCGTCGTAGCAGGTGCCTCTTCTTCTTCTTCTTCTCATTATTTCTTCCCAATCCCGCATTCAAGGTCATCCCCGATCCCGTCGCAGTCGGTGCTCCCGCAGCAAGCGTTCCTCTTCTTCTCGTTATTTCTAACGGTTTTTTTTGCAGGTGCAGCAGAATCCCTACTCGGAAGTTTTTCTCCTCAGCTGGTATAATATCAGATCCCACCTAAACCGACTTTTCTCATTATTGTTCTTTGTGCTTGATAGATTTGTTTGCTTACAGATTATTCAGATTTGTTATTAAAAGAAATCAAATTGTTTTTAGGTATAGAGTTTCTTAAATTGTTAACACTAGCAATGAGCCAATGAGTTCTTTTCTACTATTTTGTTCAAATTATTTTAAATTGTTAAAAACTTAACACTACTAATTGTTTTAGAAATGGCTTCAAGTGGTGGTTCGAATAGTGCATCTGGGAGCAACAATGTTGATGCTCGTATGGGATCTAGAACGCAAAAGACTGTTGCAGGATCTATAATACGATCTTGCGATCCGTGTCGATCCTACGTTTTACGATCTTAGGGATGTCTCATGATCCTAAGTAAGATCTCGATTTTCACAACCTTGCTTGCAGGATGACACCCAAGTAGACCCGTGTCCCGAAGAAGATCTAAGGTGTACTTGTCTAGCGATATAGAGATGCCCTGTCGTGAGCGGGCTACTTCAATCCCAAGGAAGTAGCGGAGAGGTCCAAGGTCTTTCACCTCGAAGGCTGAGCGATGTGTAGCTTTCACCTCAGAGATGCCAGAGGGATCATCCCCAGTGAGAATAATATCATCAACATAGACCAAGACAATGGTACGACGTCCCTCAGGAGTGGCACAAATGAAGCAAGTGTGATTTGCACGGCACTAAGTGAAGCCAGACTGAAAGATGACCGAGCTAAACCGTTCGAACCAGGCACGCGGGGACTGCTTTAAGACATACAAAGATTTGTGCAGTTGAAAAACTCTCCCCGAATACTCCCTCTTAAGGGAAAACCCTGAAGGAGGATCCATATAGACCTCCTCCTGTAAATCTCCGTGCAGGAAGGCATTTTTGACATTGAGTTGGTAGAGAGGCCACATCCGAGAGGCCGCAAGCGAGAGCAGAAGGCGGACACTGGTCAACTTAGCCACGGGAGCAAACGTGGCACCAAACTCGTCCGGAGCCTGAGTAAAGCCCTTGGTCATCAAACGAGCCTTGTAGCGGTCAATGGTACCGTCAGCAGAGTACTTCACGGTATAGATCCATTTGCACCTAACTGTGCGTTTCCCGGGAGGAAGGGGAACCAGAGACCATGTACCAGTACAACAGAGAGCAGGCATCTCCTCCATGGCCTAAACCCAATGCGGGTCAAGGAGAGCCTCAGCAGTTGAAGAAGGTAGCCGGACAGAATGAGCAGCAGCCACAAAAGCTTAGTAAGAGAGTGAGAAACGTTGATAGAAAACAACACTAGCCAAGGTATGCTCAGTAACCGAGGAGTGGACACAAGTACGCTTGCCCTTGCGGAGGGCAATAGGTAAATCAACAGAAGAAGTAGAGGAGAGAGGCTCAAGAGAGGTACCTGCGACCGGAAGGAGCTGCGGATCCGAGACTGGAGGAGAAGTGGGTGCACCGGGTGGATGTGGCAGCCGGCGGCGAGAGTAACAAAGCAAGACAGGTGGAGCAGCAGAAGGGGCAGCATCTGGTGGAGGAGAGATGACTGGGAGAGGTTGCGCAATAGTAGGAAGCGCGGGAGGGGTCAAATGTGCAGGAAAGAAGAGAACCTCCTCATGAAATGTCACATCCATAGAGTAAATGACACAACACAACTGGGGATCATAGCAGTGGTAACCCTTAGTGGTAGTCGAGTAGTCAAGGAAGAGGCAGCAGATGGCCTTGTCGTCGAGTTTAGTCCGAGAGGGGCGCCGATTATGGACAAAACACACACAACCAAAGAACCGGATAGAGATGGGAAAGGCGGAAACAGATGGATGGATGAGACTATAAGGGGTAACGCCACCGAGAGGACGAGAGGGAATCCTATTAATAAGAAAAGTTGTTGTAAGAAGAGTAGCGCTCCAATAGGACTTAGGGACATTCATTCCCCGAAGAAGGCAACGAACAAAGTCTAAGAGGTGACGGTTTTTGCGTTTTGCCACCCCATTCTGCTCTGGGGTCCCCAGACAAGAAAATTAGTGTATAGTGCCCTCATTGCGGAGAAGGAGATCAAAGGGACGAGAAGTGTACTCACCTCCATTGTCAAAGTGGAGGATATGAACAGACGTATCATGTTGGGTCTGTATCATACGTGAAAAATGAGAGTACACCGATAGCACCTCAAATTTATGTTTCAGGAGATAAACCCATAAGCAACGAGAATAGTCATCAGTGAAAGTTACAAATACGAGAAACCAGCAAATGACACAACAGGGGCAGGGCCCCACACATCAGAATGTACCAACTCAAAACAAGAAGTAGCACGACTAACAGAAGGAACATGCATGCTGCGTGTGTGTTTTGACAGCTCACATACATCACAGCGAAAAGGAAAAATAAAAGGCACGTCGGGACAAACAGACAGACAACATCCGCTGAGGGCTAGCATGGTCGAGACGTGCGTGCCAAAGCGAGCTTGACAACAAAGCTGCATAAGTAGTAGAAGAGGCAGGCGGGCAATAGCAGTGGTGGTGGTGGTAGCAGCAGTGGTAGAAGGTAGCTTCAGGTAGTACATCTCACTCCTCTCATATCCCATACCAATAGTCCTCCCGGATCTCAGGTCCTGAAAAACACAATGATCAAAGAAGAAAGTTACTGAGCAGTTCAAAGTGCGACTAATACTACTAATAGATAAAAGGTTGAGAGCCAACTGAGGGACAAGAAGAACAGAGTCAAGGGAGAGAGAGGAAGAGAGAGGGACGATGCCCCAGCTAAGGACATGGGTAACTGAGCCATCAGCAAGGCACACGTCATGGGTGGGAGCAAGCAACAACCGCAAGCAGACGGGAAGACGTACCAGTCATATGGTCGTTTGCACCAGAGTCAATCACCTAAGGTGACGAATCCGGGTCAACCATGGTCGGGGAGCAAGCAAATGGAGTACCTGAGGGAGAAGAGACGGTAGAAGCAGAGACAGTAGTGGAAGGCTGAGATGGCTGAAATTGTTGAAACTGGGCACCCAAGGTGCGCTCGACGGGCTCGGAAGAATCAGCAGAAGCAACAGTGTGCCTGGTGACAGCACCAGGAGTAGTACGCTCAGAGCCCCGTAGGTGTGGGTATAGCTGATAGCAACGACTACGATCAAGGTATAAACGCCCACAGTGAGAGCAAGGGCCAGGAGGACCCGTAGAGCCACGACCACCAGGCTGAGTAGAGGAACCCCGACCACTGCGGCTACGAGTGCTGGAGGTGGGAGGGCGGTAGGAAGCGGCAAGGGTCAGCTGCTTAGTAGGGTAAGAGGAGGTAGCACGAACGCCGGAAAGACTAGATTGTCTCTGCATACATTTCTCATGCTTTGCAACAATGGAGTAGGCCCTAAGTTATCAAAGGCGCAAGGCGCACCAAGGTGCAAAGGGCCCCGCGAGCCTAGGCGCAAGGCGCAGGCGCGCGTCTGAGGCACGTAAGGGGCAAAAATGGGGGTAAAAGGAAACTGAGCGAATTGGGCGCCCAATTCGCTGAAATTCCGCGAATTGGGCGCCTAATTTGCTGAAATTCCGCGAAATGGGCGCCCAATTCGCTGAAATTCTGCGAATTCGCACAATTTCAGCGAATTGGGCGCCCAATTCGCCCAATTTCAGCGAATTAGGTGCTCAATTCGCGGAATTTCAGCGAATTTGGCGCCCAATGCGCTTAATTTCAGCGAATTGGGTGCCCAAGTGCGCCTAGGGGTGCCTCGGGTGCGTCTAAGATCATGTTTTTGCCCATATCAAAAAAAATTAAAAAAATACCTTGAAAGACCCGGGCTGCGCCTGGTGCGCCCGGCACCTCAGGCGCGCCTTAATAACTATGAGTAGGCCTCAAGGAGATCTGGCAAAGGTGACATCCCCACAATCTGAGCACGAGTAGACTCATATTCGGGGCAAAGCCCCATCAAGAACTGGTATGTCTCCCGTCTCTGTCACTGTTTCTGAATAAGGGTGATATCATTAGAAGACTCCAAGGCACTGAGAGGCTCAAGATCGTTAAGCTCAAGAAAACGGTCTTGAAGGTAAGTGAAGTACTCCTGAACAGAACGTTCCCCCTGTGTGGGAGAAGCAATGTCCTGAAAAATGCTGAAAATCTGGGCATCAACATGTGTGTGGCCAAAAGTGCGCTGGAGAGCGGACCAAAGCTCGGAGATATCCTCAAAACGCACGAACTGACTAAAGATGCGATGCTCCATCGAGCACTGAATCCATCCAAGAACCATGTACTTTTCAGTCGACCACTTGACTAACTCCTCTTTATTGTCATCTTTGTCAGTCGGTTTGGGCATATGAGGGTCGTCGGTCAGCCAGGAAAGCTTATGTCGGTCAGCAAGAGCCACTTTCATCGAAATCTCCCATGAAGAATAATTTCTCTCATCGAGAAGGACACTAGTGATTCGTCCCGTAGAGCCATAGGTATCCTTGGAATCCATGAAGCACAGATAACAAGCAACGAGATCGCTCCCGTAAAGGAGATCGGGGACCGAAGAACGAAAAAAAATCACATACAAAGCATCAAGAACGACTCAATGGAGAACACGAGGACGTCATTAGGTCTCCATGGAGAAAACAAGGAGCACGGGCGGTGAAATCATTGGAGAAGACTCCGGCGGGACTAGGTGGCTGTGGGATCGAGGGGGGAAGCCTGCTGCGACTGTAGAACTGGAAAGACCAGCGGGAGGCGCTGTAGAAGACGTTGCGGGCTAGAGACGGCGGCGGAAGTGGGCAAAATTCACGAGCAGGGACGCTAGCTGCAGGCGGCGGCGACGTGCGGAAGCGACCGATGCGGCGGGACGAAGCTGCGGGCGGCAACGAATCGCTAGAGAAGCGGGAGGCAGGCGAGACGTGCGGAAGCGACTGATGCGGGAGACTGGGGCGCGAGACGCGGGAAAACCCTAGGAGGCGCGGACTGGCTCTGATACCATGTCATGAAATGAAAAAGTGGTAACTCCCAATAGGAGCCCTAGCATATATAAATATATTATCTCAAATACATTTTGACAATTTTGCCCATACACAATATTACAATATTATGATAAATCCAATAGTTCTCTCGTCGGCGCCGGGTCGCCGGCCATTTCCTCCGGGGCCACTCTTCAGCCCATTTCGGGCCGGTCCGCCCTCTCCCTCGGCATTCCATCTTTTGTCGGCGTCGACCAATGGGTTGTATCGTCGTCGAGCAATATTTCGACTTCAACTACACACCGGAGCAGGGCAAGGTGTCTACGGCAGTGGTGGGCCTGGATGGCTCGGCCCTCCACTGGGCTCGGTGACTCCGCCAATCCAACTCGCGCCTCTCCTGGCCCGAGCTCAAGCATGAGATGATTCGACAGTATGACACCCGCTACTCCAGCTCCTCTGCTATCGAGCATCTTTGTGGTGTTTGCCAGACAGCCGGCCTGGACAATTATGTGTTGGGTTTTTTATACATGAGTAGAACAACACAACACATGTGCGCAGCGAAATATATATACAAGAAAAACCCTAAACAGTAAAGAATCTTGCGATCTCCACGAATCAAGAAATAAGTGAACAATAAATGCATAGTACCTGAGAGGGATTGACTCTTTACTCAATCAAGATGCTCCAATGACCCAGCCCAGAAAGCTTTGTCTAACAGTAGGCGGCTGAGTCCCTTACAGAAATAGATCTATGACTCAATAGGTATCCACACGAGTGAAAGAGAACTCCAAGATCTTGTCACACAAGAACTGGGTCGGAGAAGGAGCGTTATCTGCGTCTCCACGAATTGCTAGAATCGTTTCCAGGAAAGGCGGCGAGAAGACGACTTCAAAAGCACACACAGAAGACACATCAACGAAAACTCTTTTTCAAGTCTATTTATACATTATACCAAAGGAAATCAAATAGACAATAGACCCTATAGAAATCCGCCAAAACTCAACTTGCGTCAACTTGCAATCGACGTGTGTCGATAAGAACTCGGCGCAAAGTCGAGAAGCATTCGACATCATTAGACGCAAATTGCGTCGACACGCAGTCGACGCACTTGACTCGAATAGAAATCGACGTAACGTCGACATCTACTCGACATAGCGTCGACTAAGGATTCGCATCAACTTCCAGTTTGGTTGTGTCGACGGCTAGTCGATGTGCGTCAATACGCACTCGACGTGCGTCGATAAGAACTCGACTCAATCCATCAGTTTTCTTCAGGTCATAGGATTGGTCTTTTACTCATATTCCATATGAGTGAGGTCAACACAATCTTTCCTCCAATTTCTCCAAACACTTTTATGTGCGACCCTATAGGCTCACATCGAGTTGGCAGTGAGACTAATTGTTTGACTAATTCCAGATCACCATAGAAACACTAACATTATGTTGATGAGTTTGTCGCCCTGGTCTCCTACGTTCCCGGGCTACCGTCCGATCATTACTTGGGCTTCTTCATGCAGGGTCTACTGCCACATATTCGCTCGCGTCTCCGCACGCATCACACTCACACAGTCTCCGACGCCATGGACTTGGCGCGTCTAGTGGAAGCCGACCTCCTCCCCCGACCACCTGCTCCAACGGCCGACCACCACCATCCCCGACCTCCTTAGTGTCCGCCAGCCACAGCTCCTCCGTCGCGGACGCCGCCTTGGGGAAACAGGAAGGGCCGCCCACCGGTCCCTCAATGCCTCTCGAACAGTGACTACAATGACCTTCGCAGCAAGGGTCTCTATTTTTGATGTTGCCGACCATACTCCCCCAACCATGAGTGCGTCATGAAGGAGTTCCACGCCACCATCAACGACGTCGACCCTGAGGTTACTATAGCTGACTTTGAGGCCCTGAAGTTCTCAACGGGGGATACACCTCTTGACTCCACCACAACTGCGTTCTACCGGTTGGAGCTATCTTGCGCCTCAACGGGCGGGATATCCAGCCAACAGACCATGTAGCTTTCGGTCACACTGCGGGATCGCCCGATCATCATCATGGTGGACAGCAGCGCAAGCCACATCCTCATCTTTGAGCACCTGATGCAGCAGCACCGTCTTCCCTTGGTCCCCTCCCCGGATGTTGCGGTCTGTATGTGCAATGGGCGCCACCGACCGACTCAGGGTTGTTTCACTACCGTATCCCTCTATGGGGCCCTATTTCATGACCGCAGACTTCCACACATTTGGCTCAGGCGGCCTTGACGCCATTCTGGGAGTGGCTTGGCTCCGCACGCTCGGCGAGGTATGCGTCAATTGGGAAACTATGTCCATGCAATTCCTACACGAGGGTCAGTCATGTCTCCTCGACAGTGACTCCGCCCTCATACGCTCTCTGATCTCCCTCTACACGATCCAGCGTCCCATGGAAGTCGACTTCTCTGTTGGGTTGTGGGCCCTCTCAGGCCCGTCCTGGGTGCATCTTCCCTTTTTGACGGACCACCAAGAGCTCTCTACCGCGCTCGCCGACGTCACCCAGACTCCGACAAGATTGCCATCAGCCCAGCTTTCTCTGCTTCGGAAGAAAGACGGTAGATGGCGACGAACTACCCACCAAGCTACTTGGTTGTTACTACCACCTTCAGGGGGACTCTAGCCCGTAGGAGGTCCCAATTGTTGGGTCTTACCGACTGGAGTCCGAAGCCACGGGGCTGTCCCAGGATCACTTCCACCGTCACCGCTCTGATTACTGCCTCGAGGACATGACATATTTTCTAGACGGATGCACTGTTACGGTTGTGCATGCCGACGGGACACGCACACGCCGACGAGACGATGTGGCGGGTACGCACACGGAGGAAGATGACGACAAGTCTGTTTGCGGGAGGAGAGACCGAAGACGCGGCGTCGGCTTGACTGTTTTATTTATTTTGCACGTTGTTATTCTTATTATGTTGTGCACACATTTATTTATTTCTCATTTTGTTGTTATTTCTTATTATGTCACATCCCGTGCCTATAAGGGGTGGAGTTGTACTTCCTTTGGATAATTCTTGGATGAGTGAAAATTAGGGTTGCTCTCTAAGGATTTCGTCTTGTTCCCTCCTTCCTCTTCCTCACCTCCGGCGGCCCTCACCCTTGTTGGATTCCTCTGGGGATCGTATCAAATACTCAATTACATTAAATACTATTTTGAGTTAATAGGCAATCCCCAATAAGAAAGTTTGCATCTAACATTTATTGCTTCATTACGGTGCTATTTTTTGTTTTCTTACTGGTTTTTAGTCGCAATTTTTTAATTTTCAATAAAAAAAGTTTGCATAAGATCATGTTTCATTAAAAAAACTATTTTTTCTCACATGTTTTGTTTGTTTGTGTTTCTCAAGCACCCCATCGAGATTTAAGCAAAAACGTTCACTTAGGGCCATTAAGGAAAGCCAACATGCAAAAAAATTTCAGAGCAGATATTTTTTTTTCCAAAATAAGGGAAGCCAAGATCTTTCAATACTTGAATTTTCATTCTTCAAATAATTTGCCTAAATCAACCTACACCTATATACTGTGATAATAGAGTTACAATCTATATTTGTTAGCAATCATATATTCCATGAAAGGATCAAGCACATGAAGGTTAGTTGCCACTTCATTTAGCATCTCTTCAAGAAAATTATCACTCTTTCGTATTTCCAGTACATTAGGTTGCGAAAATCCATAATAAAGTTTTAGTATCACAATACTCTCTAAATTATGTAACAAGCTGAAACTAATTGATATGGATGCTCCATTCATAAGAGTGTTAGATTTAGGAAAGTCTTAGAGTAATCATTGGATTATTTTTCTGTGAATTAGTATCTCGGCATTATATTTCTTGTTTACACAATTGTCCCTCTATTATATACAGAGATTTTATATTGAATAAATCTCTGTTTTCACTCAATAAGCTAAACAACCATCTTGTGGTAGTAAAATTGAAGGCTTCAAATGAGCATACAAAAATATTCACAAATGTGTGAACATTTAGAAGTATGTAATAATGATAAGAGATGACTAATAGTCTACTACAAATGAAGTGGAGTTACCTCAGAAAATATGAAAAAATACAAAGCTTTATGTTAAATGAAGCAATTATCGTTCTTTAAAATTTTACAGGGAACCCGCAATTGTCTGGATAACAAATATTTAAAAAAAAATGTTTAAGATTGTGATATATAAAGAATCAAACATGTGAGTCAATATTATTAAAAGAAAAAGTAGAAGCTAGGTGGGAGAGATGTTAGTATCTTGGATTTATAATAACAATAATAAGAATATAGATGGTGAATATAACTTCTATAATATATCAGGAAACTTAAAATTAAAATTCTGCTAAAAAGGTAATATCATGAAGACTTAAATGTAAACTTTATTAAACTGCAGTTATTTTTCAAAAATTCTAGTGTTTGGAAAATTCAAAAATTGTTGATAGCTAAGTTGAGTGTTGCAAAAAATGAGAATGGTATGACAAATGTGTGAAAAATATCATTAAGTATAAATCTAGAAATAGTTATATTAACGGAACAGTTGGAGTAGCAACTAATGAAATGAAAATAGACTTAAGTAGCAACTATTGAATTGAAAATAGACTAAGTCACTAAAGTCATTTGGACACTTAACACCAAAATGTAGAAAATTCACCCATTATGCTAGTGGATAATTTTGAGCAAAGAGATTAATTGATGGGGATCGCAACATACATCGGTCTACATGATGATCGGAACCGTTCATTTTATGCAGATCGGCGAACCAAGATTTGTTGTTGTTTTTTATTATATTTTTATTTTATTTCATGCATTTTGAGGGGCATCATAATGGAGAATCACGACCGTCCACGATGACCTCGTAGTCTATAAATGGGTATAGAGGGTTCATTTTGAAGGCATTGAAAGTTAAAGCCAAGTAGCCCCAAGTTTTTTATTAACTAGTGTTGAAGCCGGAACCCCTCCAGGTGAGATGCTTGGACGGCCCTCTCCTCGGCAGCTGGCCATCCCCTCCATTTTCCCCCACCAAACCGAGCCTTCCCATCACCCCCAGACGGCCCCCATATCCCACCCTTCCTCCCACAACTGACGGCCTCCTTTCTCCTCCCACCCACCACCCAAAATCCCCTCCCTAACTCCACCAAAACAGCCCCCTCTACTCCACATCCAACCGAACTCCACTAAGCCCCCTTACAAACCGAGCCCCCCATTTCTTCTCCCAGCAGACAGCCTGGATCTTCCAATCCAGCACCCAGAATTCCCACTCCTGCAGCTGCTGGAACTCCCCAGCACTTCAAGCTTCCTACTCATCCCGTCCAGTCCCATCCAGCACCCCATTGCATCCCCGCACACAGCAGCCAGCCTCCCAACAGCCCCAAAAACTCCAGAAACAGTCTCACTGCCCACTGTCCAGCAGTTCAAAGATTCACCGGGAGCTCAAAATTCAATGCCTACTTTGATATCAACCCCAGGAAACCCCTCCAAGCCCTCTACCACCTAGTTGTGTAAATTTTCTAAGTTGGGAGTCCATTATTTCATGTTGAATCGTGCTTTACTTCTCTACTTGAGGTATATCCTTTTGTAACCTTTGTTGTCAAGCTTTTGCAACATTGTATGTTCTTATTTACTTGTGCAATTTAATTATGTGTCCTCTTGTACCTATACAACTTTTCTTATTTTCCTTTGTAAAAGCTTCATCATTGTGGTTTATCTAGTATCAATTGTATAAAATTATTATAGCAAGTTACAAATCATGGGATCTCATATAGTGGCATGTAGACTTTACTCATTATCCCCCCCCCCCCCCCCCCCCACCTCCCATTAGGACTGTCCGGCGTCACAGATTATTAAGCAAAAAAAGATAGACCTAATATAACATTAAGAAAGTAGTTCAAAAAAAATTGCGAAGATTCAAATAAAAAAAAGGATTCTTAAAGCCAGTCTAGATATCTTGAATAAGTCTAATAATGGCAATGATGATGATGGATACTTAGAAGAAAAGTTCACAAAAGTTGCCGGGAGAATTCTCACATGTACTGTAATATAAGATATTTAGATATCATAAATAATTGCATGAACACACGTGCGTATGTACATATGTGCGCGTCTATTTACATAATGTACGTATGTATGTACATGTGTACGTACGTACATAACAGGTCCACTATTTTCCCAATTTAATGGTGGTTTGATAGTGTTAGAAAAGCCCAATTAAGGGCTCATGTTTTCTCCTTTCTCTCTCCTTGTATTAGTCTCACATCATGTATTAGTATTTCTCTCTTCATTCTTCTCCTATATAAGTGTATGTATACTTGTAACTATTATTCAAGAAAGTATATACAAGCTTTAAGATCTCACTTTACATGGCATCAGAGGCAACCGGTCTCCTCATTGGGTCTCCGGCCTATCCCATTTCTAGCCGTCTATCTTCCTTGCATGTCCGCGCGGCTTCCCTTAGCCGCGGACTCTTGCGGCCTCTTTTCTACCCGCCTCCAACTCTGCTTCTCTCGTGGCTTCCACCTCCTCCTTCCTACCACCTCTCCTTTTATAATCCTCTCTCACGTGGGTCCACCTTCTCCTTTCCTTCTCTACCCGCGCGGGCTCTTTCTATCCGTGGCGACCTCTCCTATCTGTTGTCCGCTGGGGGCTCTCTCTTATCCTACTCACGGCTTCCTCTCTCTGCCTAATCCGCTCGAGTTCTCTAACTCGCGGATTCTTCTTTCGACCGATCGAGTTCTCTACTCGCGGCCTCTTCCGCGGGTCGCTCGCGTTCTTTCGCCGCGACTTGCTCTCCTGCTCGCCGCGACCTGCTTTCCTGCTCGCCGCGACCTGCTCTCCTGCTCGCCGCGACCTGCTCTCCTGCTCGCCGCGACCTGCTCTCCTGCTCGCCGCGACCTGCTCTCCTGCTCGCCGCGACCTGCTCTCCTGCTCGCCGCGACCTGCTCTCCTGTTCGCCGCGACCTGCTCTCCTGCTCGCCGCGACATGCATCCTGCTCGCCGCGACCTACTCTCCTGCTCGCCGCGACATGCCTCCTGCTCGCTGCGACCTGCTCTCCTGCTCGTCGCGACCTGCTCTCCTGCTCGCCGCGACCTGCCTCTCCTGCTCGCCGCGACTTGCCCTTGCTGCTCGCTGCGATCTCGCCTTCCCGCAGCTAGCGTTCTCCTCTCTGTACTTAGCCGCATCCTGGTTGCGACCTCGTTTGTCGCTGGTGTACCCGCCGAGACCGTGCGGCTATCTTCTCTGCTGACTTCTCCCTAGTCGCATTCTGCTCGCGATCTCCTGATCGCTGGTGTGTCCACCTAGGACTGCCTATTCTAACCGTCTGGTCTCTTCTGCTGACCGCGCATGGCTTCCGATAATTCCGCTGCTACTTCTGCTCCACCCGCCAGTGCGGCTGCCACGGCTTCCGAACTTCGTGATGAGTTACGGATTACTACCATCTCCCTAACTGGAAAAAGTAATTTCGTCGAGTGGGTTCACTCGGTTCGCCGTGTTCTGCAGACGAATGGCATTCTTCACCACTTGACACGCGCTTCTCCAACTGCTCCCTTCGATGACTGGCTTCGCGATGATGGTCGGGTCCAGTCCTGCCTTCTAAACTCTATGGATCCCGAGCCCTACAGGATGGCCATGTATCATGACTCGGCTAAGTCTATGTGGGAGGAGCTTCACGCTTTTTACTCTGGCCATGACAGCCTCCAGCACCTATATGATATCATTTCCGATCTTCAGAATCTTACCCCGGGTGCTCCTGGTGATATGCTCTCTTTCGTGGCTAAAGCCAAGAGTTTGGCAGAGGCTTGGATTCAACATCAGCCTCCTACTACCGGTCTAACCACTCAACAAAACCAGAAAGAAGTTGTCGTCATCGCCATGATAATGTCCCGAGTTCCTCCCCACCTGCATAGTATTCGAGCCCAGATTCTATCATCCGCCACAACTCTTTCATTGTCTGATGTCTGCTTCATGATGTTAAAAGTCACGTCTCCCTCTGAGGCTCCACCTGTTTTTGCCCCGGCTCTTCTTCAGCAGCCTCTCCTTTCGACCCCTCCTCCTCGTGGATCTTCCACTCGGGGGGGCCGAACCCGTCACGGGGACGAGGACGTGGTGGTCGCTCTTCTATGAAATGCACCTACTGTGGCCGGGATAATCATCTTGAAGCTACCTACTACCGCAAGCATGGCTTACCTCCTCACCTTACTGCTACTATCTTTGCTGCTCCGGCTCCTACTGGGTCTCCTGTCACTGATCCGGCTACTACTACACGCCAAGACATTGATGAGCTCTGCACCCAACTTCAACAGCTTCCGGGTGCCCTCAGCCGCTCCTCCGGCTCTATTGCATTCTCTTCTGCGGAAGGTATAACCTGTCTCTCTCATAATCCTTGTTGGATCGTTGATTCCGGCGCTACTCACCATATTACCTCCCAGAAGCTCACAGAGTACCTACAGACGCCTCATCCTACTTACATCACTGTGGCCAACAGTGACACCCTACCAGTCTCTGCCTCCGCTGCTCTTCAGCTTATGTCGAACCTTTCTCTTTCCTCGGTTCTTCATGTTTCGTGGTCTCCTTTCAATTTATTATCTGTTAGTCGTCTCACACACGATCTTAATTGTTGCATTACCTTTTCACCTTCTTCGTTTCTTATGCAGGATCGCAGCACCCGGAGTACCATTGGTAAGGGTCAGCTGTTGAATGGGTTGTACATCTTGGATATCCCACCTACCGTTCTCTCCGTCGTCTTCACTGTTGATTGGCATCGCCGCCTTGGGCATGCTCCCCTTCCGGTTCTCAAGCGGGCTCTTCCTGATGTTTCTCTCCGGGAGTTCTCTTGTGAATCTTGTATCTACGGCAAACAACATCGTTCCCCTTTCCCCACTGCCTGTACGAGGAGTAGTACTCCATTATCTTTAGTTCATTCTGATGTATGGGGTCCTTATAGAGTCCCCAGTATTTTTGGCTTTCGTTATTTTGTCACGTTCATTGACGATTACACGCGTACTACGTGGCTCTATTTACTACATGATCGAACTAAACTTACATCTGTGTTTCGCGCCTTTTTGCTTGAGATGCGTACGCAGTTCGCCACCCCCCTCAGTAATTCGCACTGATAATGCTCGCGAGTATACGGGTCGTACCTTCTCGAATCTCTGCACCGAATTTGGTGTCATCCATCAAACTCCATGTCCGTATACCGCTCAGCAAAACGGGGTGGCGGAACGCAAAAATCGTCATCTTCTCGATATTGCGCGCTCCCTTATGTTCCAAATGCACGTTCCAATCAAATATTGGAACTTTGTTGTATCCACCGCCTGTCATCTCATCAACCGCCTTACCTCGTCTGTGCTTAATTTTGCCTCACCCACCCAACTCCTCATCCCTCCACCAACCTCACCTCTCTCATACCGCGGATCTTCAGGTGTGTTTGCTATGTCCACCTTCTTGGCCCTCCTTCCGACAAACTTGCTCCTCGGGCCGCCAAGTATATGTTTGTTGGCTACTCCCGCACTCAAAAAGGGTACGTCTGCTACTCTCCTTCTTACGGCAAGCTGGTTGTTTCTGCGGATGTCACCTTCTGCGAAGACCATCCCTTCCACTTGTCTAGCACCACCTCGTCTTCTGCTCCATCTATTCCCCGGTCTGTCGTACCGGTCACGTTATCTTTGTCGTCCTCTTCCTCCTCTCCCCACGTTCCTCCTCGAGTTCATCCACCACTTATCCGTGTCTACTCTCGTCGCCCATCCAAGGATGCTCCTGTGACCCAGCTCCCCGCTACCAGCGATACCTCGGCTACGGCAGATCCCGCTCCCGTCTCTACAGTTCATCCCTTGGCCAACTACGTCTCTCTTCATCGGTTGACGCCGCCTCTCTACGCATTTGTCACCACTATTTCCTCTATTTCTATACCTAACACTGTGCAGGAGGCGCTTCAACACCCAGGGTGGCGGGTCGCTATGAACGACGAAATGCGGGCTCTCTGGGCTAACCAGACCTGGGATCTAGTTCCTCTTCCTGCAGGCCACACCTCTGTTAGCTGCAAATGGGTCTTTGTCATTAAACATGCGGCGGATGGCACTGTCGACCGTCTGAAGGCCCGCCTCGTGGCACGGGGCTTAACTCAGCAACATGGCCTTAATTACGAGGAAACCTTCTCTCCCGTGGCAAAATTGAACACGGTCTGCGTTCTTCTCTCCTTGGTTGTTCATCGTCACTGGCCACTTTATCAGCTGGATATTAAGAATGTCTTCCTCAACGGCGATCTACAGGAGACAGTTTATATGCAGCAACCTCCTGGGTTTGAGACCACGGGGGAGTCTTTGGTATGTCACCTTCGGAAATCCATTTATGGTCTCAAACAGTCCCCGCGTGCGCGGTTTGAAAAATTCAGTAAGGTGGTCTGTGCTAGTGGCTTCACTCGGAGCTCGGCTGATTTTTTTCTCTTCACCCGACACCGGTCAACCGGGACTGTGATTCTTCTGGTCTACGTTGACGATATCCTGATTACTGGCGACGACACGGCAGGAATACAACAGATCAAAGAACAGTTAAATTCCATCTTTCAGACCAAAGATCTAGGCAACCTTCGGTACTTTCTTGGGCTCGAGGTCGCACGGCGCTCTGATGGTCTTGTGTTATCTCAAAGGAAGTACTGTATGTACCTCCTTCATGATGCAGGTTATTTTGGGTGCAAACCTGCGGAGACTCCTATGGACGCCAATCACAAGCTCTCAACCCATAGCTCTGACTCTGACAAGCTGCTTACAAATTCGGAATATTACAGACGCTTGGTTGGGAAGCTGATCTACCTTACGGTGACTCGACCGGACATCTCGTTTGTTGTGGGAGTTGTGAGTCGGTTCATGCACGCTCCTCGAACATCTCATCTTCAAGCTGTCGAGCGCATCCTTTGATATCTCAAGATCGCCCCCGGACAAGGACTAGTATACAAGCCATCCACATCTCTCTCTCTTGTCGCGTATTCTGACGCTGACTATGCAGGATCTATTGATGATAGGCGCTCCACAACTGGGTTCTGTACTTACTTTGGTGGACACCCCATAACTTGGCGTAGCAAGAAACAAACTGTGGTTGCGCGTTCTTCTGTTGAAGTCGAGCACCGGGCTATGGCTACTGTTGTTTCTGAGCTAACCTGGCTTGAAGGCCTTCTTGGAGACTTGGGTGTTCGTCTCTCATCTCCGGCAACCTTATTTTGTTACAGTCAGGCAGCAATTCATATTGCCAAGAATCCGGTTTTTCACGAACACACAAAGCATATCGAAGTTGACTGTCACTTTATCCGGGAAAGGTACAGTCAAAGAAGATAGATTTGGAGCATGTTCCTGCTACCGACCAAGTTGCGGACATCCTGACGAAAGCTCTCTCCAGGCCGCTATACTATCATTTTTTATCCAAACTTGGTGCCTACGACTTGTACGCTCCAGCTTGCGGGGGAGTGTTAGAAAATCCCAATTAAGGGCCCATGTTTTCTCTTTTCTCTCTCCTTGTCTTAGTCTCACATCATGTATTAGGATTTCTCTCTTCATTCTTCTCTTATATAAGTGTATGTATACTTGTAACTATTATTCAAGAAAGTATATACAAGCTTTGAGATCTCACTTTACAGATAAGAAGAATGGTGAAGCAAGAATACTTCGGTTTTGGCTATTCATAATGAGGGGTTGGATATTTATGTCTCAGGACAAAAAATGAAATAATGAGACATGAAGAGGATGATTGCTACGGGGGGATTCAGTGGAACAGAATTAGCTGGATGGGGAAGTCATGGAAACACGTGTTTCTTCCATCTTTTAGATATTAGTTTCATGTAACGATATGTTGCTGCTGAAACATGAAATAATTGAAATCTTAGATCACTATGTGAGGATGATATGAACTGGGTTTCTTGAACGACGAAAGATCCTATTACTCGCTACATCAAACAATTTTTACTAATGAAACTATGTAAATTCATCTGAAAATACGCATGTCCACTGAAATGGTTGTTGATATCTGATCCAACGTCTGTAGGTGGCATTTCAAATCTGTCATCAAATCCCAAGGCTCAATCCTGAATAGGTGGTGAAAACTACCAAGCAGGAGTATGGTAGGGGTAGAGGGAACTTCCGATGGAGCGGTGAAATGCATTGAGAGAGAAAAGAACACCAACGACGAAAGCACTCTGCTGGGCCGACACTAACGGACGTACATATGTACATACGTATATGCATGTATGTATGTATGTATATGAATATATATAATTAATTTCAATCTTGTTTAAAAAATCTCACAATTGAAAGTTGGAAACATAAAAAAAATGCATCATACAAACATTTATAACAAGATGCAGTAATTGAAATAATCTAAAACTAAAAGTAACAATAAACCAAATTATTAATGGAGAAGGCAGATGAAGGGTATTAAATTAGGCATAAATTATGACTTATGATCACCTGGAAATGGAGAATGGTGGATTTAGCAGATCTTGTATTGCGCCAAAACTCATAATACATCCCTCCTTTCTCTGTTGACTTGCATCCCTTAGCAGAAGAACAGTATGTTCAGAAATGCTGGGAGAACAAGTAAAACAGACATAACTTCCAGTCAAAATACCTTCTCAGAAGCTTCCCCAGAATTGGTAACATTCTCATAATTCTTGTACTGTTCTAATCTAGTTTGTCGGTACTTGGTCCTCGTGATACTTAATCTCCCCCAAGGAATCCCTTGTATATCCTTCCCTTTTCTTGCTTGTGCTGATGTAGTATCTGTTACTCTACCATTCTGCATGAAATTCCAGTTAACCGTGTGAAACGGGATGGTTCTAAGTTCTAACAAAGTAAAGGGTCGGCTATATGAATGTATAAATGAATTTGGCACGCATCCGTCAACTAGACTTGCAACAATTGAAATTATAAATAATATGATACAACAATCGTGATAAAATCTTTATTAAGATTTAAGGGAACAAGTAATGTATTCAGAAGTGCTAGAAAATAAAATTTTGAACAAACAAAAACAAGTCGTGGGATGATATTGTCGCAAAGATTACAAACTAATATTGCCAAAAAACAGTAAATTTGCACAAGATTCAACACGAACTAAATATAACAAAGCAATAAACTCATAATGATTATGAGATAGGAGGCTTGGAGAATGTCCGGAGAGGTGTTGATGACCGGAGAGACATCAAATGGCTTCCAGACTGTTGGAGGGGAATCGGAGGACTGCTGGACTGGGGGTTGGCATATTTCGTGGACTGGAAGTTAGATGGCAGTACGGGGATGAGCCCGGATGATTTGTGAGTGGATGGGTGGGCTGGACGAGTGCTGGAATTAAGTGGAATGGCTGAGGGAAGGCTGGTCAAACAGGAGTAAAGGAGGGCCAGCAAAAATGAAGGTGCCCTGTTGCTGGACAGGTTCCAAAACAGGGAAAGGGTTCTGTCATAAATTAGAATCCAATCCATGTTCAATACAATTACTCTTTGTTAGAAAAAACGGTGGGGCCCTCATTGAGCACAAGAACCCGGATCCTGTGGCCGACTGCACTTCGTTGGGTGCATGACCCAGATCAGGCGGAATAAATTCCGAGGTACTTGTTGAGGCTCGGGATAAAACCCGGGATCTACTTTATCAAACTCCTAAGTGGAGACTTGATACCCAACTAACTTGAGCTGGGTATCTTTTGTTAAAAACCATGGTGGGACCCACGTCGGGCCTCAACAACCTACCTGGGAATTTATCCCGCGTGATTTGGGTCCATGTACCCGACGAGGGTCCCACACGCGCCCAGGAGATTTGGTTGGGGATGTTCTCGTCATTCGACTGCAGTCGGCCACAGGATATGGGTTCATGTGCCCGGCGAGGGCCCCACCGTGGTTTTTAACACTCTTTAATATATAGGAATGAGAGATACAGAAAACAGAAATACGCAAAATAAAGCACATTTAATTTTAAATATAATCTCCAACACTCCCCCGCAAGTTGGCCGTGTGATATCTGTCATGCATAACTTGCCCATAATTTTTTCAAAAGAACTCGGACTCAATTTCTTAGGGAGCACGTACGCCAGTTGTTGATCGGAAGGAACGAATGGTGTACTCACGATTCCCCGCACTGTTTTCTTTGATGAAATGTCGGTCAACTTCCACATGTTTATTGCGGCCACGTTGGACAGGATTGTGCGCAATGCAAATGGTTGTCTTGTTGTCATAGTAAAGCCGGATTGGCCCCCTACGTTCAATGCCAAGATCTCTCATATATGATCCACAATCCTTCACAAATTCCCTGTGTCAAACCAAGTACTTATGAGTTTTGCTTCATAGAGAAAACCCACTTATACCCAACCACAGTCTTTCCTAGAGGAAGGTGCACTAAATCCCACATACTATTTCTTTCAAGATCAATCATGTCCTCAAGAATTGCTTCCTTCCACTCATGGTGCCCAAGGGCTTCCTACCAAGAAGAAGGGGCGGAGATGGAAGATAGAGAGGTGACAAATGTTCTCTGCGAAGAAGACAAAAAGTCATAAATCACAAAGTGAGATACTGGATGTTGGGTAGAAATACAACTACCTTCTTAAGTACCAAAAGATGGACATGGTGTTGGACAGGTATTATGGGTGAAGTCTGTGTATTTGTTCCCCTACGTCTCCGAGTATAAACATGCAAAGGAGGGGGTCGGGGTGATATCACCCGACCAATGGGAGTTGGAGGTGGAGTGGGACTAGGTGGCAGAGAGGAAGAAGAAATTGGTAAAGGAAGAGGAGAGGAGCTCAGTTCCATTGTAAAGGACTCCCCCTAAAGTGAGTCTCATAGTAAGCTTCGGATTCTTGAAATGTGACATCCATAATAACAAAGGTCCTCTTGGTCACAAGATGAAAGCATTTATAGTCTTTTTAGGTTGGAGAATGGACAATTAAGACACAGCAAAGCACAGAGATCAAGTTTGGATTTATGATGCACATGAACGAAGCAAACAAATCCAAAGATACAGGGGGAAATTTTAGTGGGAGTAACATGAAGGGTCTCCAGAGGAGTTGTATGTCCAATGACACGAGTAGGCATGCGATTGATGAGGTAAGCAGCGGTAAAAACCACATCCCCCAGTAATATTTAGGAAAGTGCATCTTAAGTAAGAGGCATCGAGCAACCTCAAGAAGGTGACGATTCATGCGTCCAGCAACATCATTTTGGGCAGGGGTGTAAACACAAGAGGTTTGGTGGATGATGTCTAGATCACTAAGGTAGCTCTCAAACCTAGAGTCAATGTACTCACAATTGTTGTTGCGCAATACTTTAATAGTAGCATTGAACTGGACGACAATCATTTTATGGAAGCGTTGAAAGAGACAAAACATGTCATTTTTGTTTTTCATCAAGTAAGCCCATGTGCAATGGGAAAAGCAGTCTATGAAGGTAACAACCTAGCAACAACTAGAACAAGATGCAAATAGGCAAGGGCCCCGAACATCAGTATGAATATATTAGGCGGTGAAATATTAGGAAGAGAAGCACGGTGATGTTTACTGAGTTCGCACACATCACAATGGAAAGCATTAAACAAAAAATTTGACATAGTAGAAAACAAAAATTTCATGGTAGAAATAGAAGAATGGCCTAAGCGACAGTGCCAGGTGGCCAAATCAGAAGACTGGTCTGCATAAAGAACCTTTGGTGGAGCAACAAAGCTGGAGGTAGTAGAGCCAGATAGGTAAAACCCGTGGAGGCTATCGCACGGTCTACCAGAGCCAATTACCGTCGACGTTTTCAGGTCCTGAAAGATACAAAAAGTGGAAAAAAAAGTCACAAAACAGTTCATAAAGTTAGTCAAGTGACTAACTGAGAAAAGATTGTGAGTAAACTTGGGAACATGGAGAATAGAAGGGAGAGTAAGGGAGGAACAGTGTATGGATCTTTTCGAACAATAGGGGAGAAGGATCCATCGGCAATGCTCAATTTGTCTCTACCATACAAAGAGGCGTAGGACACAAAACATGTAGCA
This sequence comes from Platanthera guangdongensis, assembly GCA_039583875.1. Taxonomy (NCBI): domain Eukaryota; kingdom Viridiplantae; phylum Streptophyta; class Magnoliopsida; order Asparagales; family Orchidaceae; genus Platanthera; species Platanthera guangdongensis. The sequence goes on from CM077152.1 coordinate 12,269,439, forward strand.
GACCCAATCATGTGGTATGTAGCTCCGAAGTCAATGATCCACTAAGAAGAGGGGCGAGTGGTAGCAAAATGTGCACCTAGAAGACCGTGGTGAGCATAAGAAGATGAGGAGGAACAAGATGGCTCAGAAGGAGGACGATACACCTGGCAGGGGAAGGCCTGCATTTTTTTATCAGAAAGAGCAGGAGGAACACCAGTAGGATCTAGGTAATTGTGGTGAAAAGAGTCATCTATGCATCCGAAAGATGCGCAGATCGAGATGAAGATGGGCGACACTGAGAACAGCTAGATCCACGGCCTCCTCGAGGAGTACAGCCGTCCCATGGAGGAGGAAAGTCATGAAGCTTGAAGCAAGTGTCCTGAGTATGATGGATCTTTCCACAATAATCACAAACCAGATGGTCCTCTGTGGTCCTAGTGTCGCGTGTAGGACGACCACCATGGCTGAACTGAATAGTGAACAGCAGAAGCTAAGCCCTCTGAACCATAGTCGGGAAGTTAAGTTTGTCGGCGATCAAATTTTTGTTACACAAAACTGTAAACCTCCGATAGAGAAGGGAGGGAAAAACACTCACGAATTTGAACACTAATAGGAACAAAATCATGATGCAAGCCATGAAGGAATTCAAAGATCCAGCTGCGTTCGTCCTCACCTGAACCAGCACTTCATATTCGGGAGACACAAGAATAAGTAAATCAAAGTGAACATATTTCTGATAAAGTTGAGTAATATCCAAGTAGTAGGCTGAGGGAGAACGATCGTCCTGTCGCAAAAGAAATATTCGTCGCCACAGTTGAAAGATCTGAGTGGCATTCTCTGGCATGAATAGGTGACCTCAGTTTGCTTCCAAAGATCAGCAGCAATATCCAAGAACAAGTAATTTTGGGTAATAAGTTCTAGCATAATGTTGAGAAACCATGACATCACTAAGGAGTTTTCAGACTCCCGTCGCAACCACTTTGGCAAAGCCAGTGCAGATTATCTAGTGGTGCGACTGACATATCCAAACATATGGCGACTCTTTAGGGCGAGAGTGATGGAGCGAGCCTACGGGAGATAGTTGGTTCCATCCAACTTCATGGTGGTAATTTGAGGGGAGTCATGATCAAGATGTGAGAGGCAAGAGCAAAAAAGGCCATTAGAATAGAAGAGACGCCTCCGCCAGATGACGTATGAGAGAATCAACACTCCTATACATAGAAAACTGATAATAAAAATCAAAGCTTTGCTGAAATAAATGGTAGAAGCACGGAACCAGGGTTTCACTAAGAAAAATAGATGAAAAAGAAGTTGATCCCGGAATGGCACCCGTCAAGAAGGCCTAATCAGGTATAGGAAGGAATCAAACCCCCATGTGTCTGGCGTCCACTGTCATCGATCGGCACAAAACTGGGAGCGAAGGCAGGTCGAAAGTTGTTACGCGGGTGTAGACGGAGGCAGGAGGCGGAACGCGAGCGACAAGAGCCGATGGGGAGCCGCTGTGACGGGAGGCGCGAGCGTCGGGAGCGGCTGCGTCAGGCGAGGTCACGCGTGGCCGAGCAGAATGAACGACCGAGGATTAGGACGGCTCTGATACCATGTCATAAATTAGAATCCAATCCAATGTTCAATACAATTATTCTTTAATATATAGGAGTAAGAGATATAGGAAAGGGAAATACACAGAATAAAATACATTTAGTTTTTTAAGTGGCTGGAATTAATTCCAAATAAGGCTGTTTGGGGTGATTCTGAAGGTGGGAGGGGATTCGGTTGAAGACTAAAAGAGTAATCAATAACTTCCATAGGAGAGTGGGGAAAGGCAATAATCGACGGTTATTGGAAGGCTGTTTAGGGAAGCAGTCAAGGGTTGTCGGTATTAAGTGGAGTTAATCGGGTGGTTTAGGGAATTATCTTCAGGATTCAGATGAGGGATATCCGAGTATCATGCTCGAATTCCGGTTTCAACACCAGTGATCAAAAGAAGAATTTTTTCCTCTAATTTTCAATGTCTTTCGAGACTTTTGTCCCTATTTATTGACTAAGGGGTCATCATGGATGGTTCTTCGATCACGGCGGTCTCCAAAATACATTAAAATAAAATTCAAAAGCAAACAAAAACTAACTAAAGTTCATGAAAAATCAATCCGCACAAAAAGAACAACTTCAAGCGCCTTGTAAACCCTTTGATGACATGATCCCATCACAATGTATATATAACTTTACAAAATAAAAGAGTTCAAAAAATTAGTTGTTAGTACAGGACCATGGAAAGGTCTCAAAATATTTATAATATATACAAGTAGATGTGACGCAACAGTACACTTTGCATTAGTCATCCTAAAAAAATTTGTATGGCCAAAAGCAAAACTTAATAAAAATTGAAGGGATAATAACATACTTTTTTAAAATAAAATAAAAAAGCGCGCAAATTAAACTCAATTATAAAAAGTTGTAAAAATTATAATAAAACAGGGGATTAAATTCAAAAGACAAATGTTTCACCAAAAAAAATATTTTTCCATTATATATAGTATAGATGATCATCAGGAAAATGAAAATAGATGGATCTTACTAGCAAAAGAAACAAGTTTTCAAGAAATAACATACAATTTGGGCATAATCATCATCATCAGATTCTGTGTATCCCATCTCTCTTCCTTGAAATTCTTCTTCCATGTCATCCTCCACATCATTCATTTCGTAATCTTCTTCCATCCTGTCAATGCCACCCTCTTGGTAGTGAGATGAGTTCCAATACGACCTATGCACTGATAAAATAAGTACATCAACAACCAAGAGAGAAGATAAACGTAACAGGCATTCAACTTATTGGAATCAATAAGTTGTGAAATAAAAAAACAGGTTGAGCAGTGATACAACTTCAATGAGGAAAATTATGTTGCCAATTTATGTTATGATTTGATTTAATAATTTAGCCATGATAATTCCAAATTAAAATTAGGTAATTTTCAGATAAATAGCAATTGCGCACTTCATCATGGTTATAATAAGATTTAAAAGTATGTTTTAGAATTAGTAATTTTGTCCAGAAAAAAAATTAAATCTAATAAAAGTTTGTTAAAAATTTTGATAAGAGGGAAGAGAAGAGAGAAAGCTATAGAAAGAAAAAAGAAAATAATTGTGAGACTGAGTTATCTCAATGCAAGGCAGCAAGATGGTTGCAGAAATATTGTGACCATTCTATAGAAACATGCGAAGTAAAGCCCATCTATTTAGGCCCATACGGCCTCTCTCCTCTAGCTCCTCCTTTAGTCTCACACCTTGAGTTTGTTTTTCTCTCTCTTCCTCTCTATAAATAGACTAATTGTACAATGTAAAAATATTGATTGTGTATGAGAATAATAAAATATTGACTCATATTATTCTCTATTTAACATGTTATCAGAGCTAGGTTCCGATCTTTCCTATCGGATTTCGCATGATTGAGCCTATGCACTCGTGGTTTGGCTCCAATTTCTTGTCGTCCGTCTCCCGTATGCTGATCGACGAAGACGTGGGTCTCCTCTGTCGCTGCCAAAGGACACTACTGATCAATGATAACTTAATTGTCTGCTCGTTTTGTGCTCTATGACAACATCGACGTTTCTGATCGTCGATCTCGTCTGCACTTCCATACATCGCATTCGGAGCTCTCGTCAACAACAATGTGTTTGGTTCGTCTCACCCGCGTCAAGGTGTTCGTCTCGCCCGTGTCAAGGGCCCACTCCCGCTTATGCTCACTACCTGGCTGAAACTACAACTTGCTGACCGGACGGGGCCTTCTACTCGCCGATCTCGGTGCTCTCTTTTGTTCGCCGAGCTCACTGCTTGATGAGCTCGCCACTCTAGATTCCTTGTTAAGCTCATTGCTCTCTATTATTCGGCGAATCACTGCTCTCGCGTGCTTCTTCTTGCTACTCGACTGAGACCGCAACTTGCCGACCGCGCAGGGTCTTCTAACAGCTGAACTCGTTGCTCGTCTGCTAGCCGAGCACGCTGCTCTCTTCTGCTCGCTAGGTTTGTTGCTCTCGATTCCTTGTCGAGCTCGCTGCTCTCTCTTCTTCGTCGAGCTTGTTGCTCCCCTTTCCTACTAGCCAGCTCAGCCGTAAACCTCGTGTGATCACTTATTCGCCCATTGATTTGCATGTTTGTTGTGCTCGCGCTCCTTGTTGTTGCGAACTTCATGCGTTTCTTTCTCCGTGGGGAATCCAGCTTTTATTCCCCGTTATGCAGCTCGACCTTCATCTGATGGTTCCTGCGCTGAAATCGATATCTTGCGGGATGAACTTAGGCAACTGCAAGAGTTGCTTACCCACCCACCTGGCCTCGTGGCCTCTTCCTTCCATGCCAGTCTCTAGTCTTTCACACTTGGCTCTTCTTGGAATATAGACTTTGGGGCCACCATCACATTTCTCCAGAAAATCCCTCTTGCTACACGGATGCTCTTTCCCCAAAATTTATCATAGTTGGAAATTGCGCTACCACCATTGTTTGTGGATGCATAGATATCGTTGACTTTCTCCCTTTCTCTTTGTACTGTTCTTTACGTCCCTAACCCTCACTTTAATATTCTCTCTATCAATCGCCTTACTCAAGGACATGACTGTTCTATTACCTTTACATCGTACTCTTTTGTGTTGCAGGATTGACGGACGCGGCGTGTCATTGGTACCGGCCGACTGTCAAATGGGCTCTACACCTTGGACATTTCCGCTCCTGTGTCAATCCCGGTTACTTTCGTTGATTGGTATCGTCGACTTGATCATGCTATCTTTCGGCGAAATCTTCCTGATTTTTCATTTATAGAGTTTCAATGAAAACTTGCATTTACGGCAAGTAACATCGATCTACCTTTCCCTCTAGTTGTTCTCGAAGCTCTGCTCCTTTTGACTTGATTCACTTTGATATTTGGGGTCCGCATAAAACTTCCAGTTTGTCTAGCTATCAGTACTTTTTGACCTTATTGATGATCATTCTCAAGTCACCTGGTTCACTGGTTGTACTTACTGCGTGATTACTCTGAGTAATTACCATGCTTATACTATTTTTATTGTTGAAACATGTACTCAATTCTCGAGCACTATTAAAATAATTCGCACTAATAATGCTCGTGAAAATACCAGTCGCGGATTTCAGGACACCTGCAATCTCCTCAACATTCTCCACCAAACATCATGTGCATATACATCGCGAAATGGTGTCATCGAACAGAAGAACCGTCATCTTCTGGAGGTTGATCACTCTCATATACTCCAAATACATGTTCCAAAACAGTATTGGCACTTTGTTGTTTCACCGTGTGCTATTTAATTAATCGCATGTCGTCGACCGTCCTCAACTTTGCTACTATCTTCCCATTTTGTTTCCTTCCACACCACCCTTCTCCCTCCCTTCTCCCTCCCTCGAGTTTTTGGGTGTGCCTGTTTTGTCAATCATCTCGGACATCTTGTTGATAAGTTGGCTCCTCATACTGTCAAGTATATATATGGGTACTACAACATAGAATGTGTGTGTTCAGTAGTACTGGGAAACACGTCACCCTTAAGATATTCTCTCTCGTATGTTACCCTGGTTTGGGTGGTTCGGGGGACTGAAGAGGCCGGGGAGGGAGGAAGAAGCCTCGATCCCTTGGGCGCAATGGTGGAGAAGTGGAGGAGGAGCTCCTCACGGCAAGGGGGCGGCTGCACGGCACGATGAGCTCGGCGAGAGTGCGGCGGCTAGGGCAGGCGTGACTTCGGGATTCTGGCGGGAAATTTTTTTTTCTAGAGCTTTGATGCTCAGAGTTAGTTGGTTCTTCCTGTCCAAATACTCAAATGAGCCTACTCTTGAAAGTGTAAAACCTGATATATAAAATAGCAAGAATTGAGGGGTGAGCAAGCGAA